>CABHPQ010162768.1:5549-25794 GCA_902168405.1 Peromyscus aztecus | reverse complement strand
CACACACACACACACACACACACACACACACACACACACACACACACTTAAAGACCATAAAAAAAATCTTTAAAAAAAGTATTCAAGTAGATAGCATGATAACATGGCAAGAATTTAGTAATCTAGAGAAAATGTAAAAAAAGGTTGAGTATTAATTGGTTTATTATTATTTTTCAGTTCCTGTATTTTCCAAAAACTTTATATAAGATATATAATTAAATCTTAATAATGATCTGTGACACATAATTTTATAAGCTTAATAATTTGTATAAGATTAAATACCTAATGAAACAGAACAAAATATGATCCCTGATCTGTTGAACTCTTTCTCTCAGTCATATTTAAAATGGAATATACTTTCCTTAATGAAAATGTAAAATAGTAGAGAGAACACTCTATCATTCCTTTGAAACTACCTCCTATTACATTGCTCTTTCCCATTGTTTTCACCTCTTACTCATGGTTTACACACAAACACACACTCACAACAAGACATGGGTATATTATATGTATACTGCACATATAATTTGGCAACCAGTTTACTTATTCATATCTGTCTTAACACATTTTCCATTTTAATATATATTAGCACACCTTAATTTTTTAATTGCTATAAAACATCCAGCAATATTTCTACACCTTAGTTTCTATCATCCTGCTACATCTAATGAATATTTAACCCATTTCATTATTAAAAGTACTGTTGGGGTAGACACTGTACTACACATATCTTTTTGTACCAGGAATTAGTACTAGAGAATCATAAGATCCAGGCTCTCTTCCGTTTTCTTAAAAATTAAGTAATATTAATTCTTTCAGTAATATACTTTCTCATAATAATTATGAACAAAATATCTTACATTTAAAATAATTTTATACTGTTTTATATACTTACTCCCTCATGATATTATTTGGGTCAGTAGTAAGTTTGGCTTTACAAGTTTTCGTATTAGTTCCTTTCAAAGCCTTGTCTGTAATTTAAACTGGATGTGTGAATAAAATTCCAAGGTCCTCAATTGGAAACAGGTAGAATGTTAAGGAGCTGAGACCAGTATCTGCTCATAAGAGAATTTACCTTCTTCTGCTACTGCCGAACCCTAGTAGTAAAGACCACTGTGCCCAAACAGATAGAAGGAACTGAAAGGAGGGGGGATTTCTTCTTACGTCACCGTGCGAAGGGTAGAGTCCTTGACAGGGAAAGCACAGCAGTTCATGGCAGTAGGCACACGCAGGTGGCACTCCTCGTCTGCAGACTGGAAGCAGAGAGCTCCTGCTGGAGGATGGCCACTCCCCAACGAACACCTTTCCTGGTCTGTGCCCATCAGGCAGGTCCCATGGTCAAAAGGTCCTACAGCTTTTCAAAACAATGTCATGAGCTGAGGAACAAATATTCAAACACATCAGCCTGTGAGGACATTTTTTACATTCAAATCATAACACCCATAATGATAACTGAGACAAAAGCTGGCTAAAGCCCAAAACCCCAGGACAAAACAGAAATAGACATTCTACTAAGTATTAACTTTTACAAGTTTAAGATGATCTACCAGTGATTTAACTGAAGTTAGAACCAAACTCAAGATTAACTGCACAAGAATGGTGACAAATGGTTTTCTAAAAGTCAGAATCATTCGTGGCTAATAAACAACAGAAAGTATCGTTAGTGTTAAAAGAAAAAATATTGATCAAAATTTTGTATTTTATGACATACTTTTTCTTAAGTAAAGGTGAAATAATGAAATTGCCAAATAAGCAAAAGTTGGTAGCCTTATTTCTGGTATATTTTCACTAAGAAATGCTAAATGACATTCTTAATGTGGAAAGGAATAATCCTGCAAATGACTTGAAGTGGAAAATATATGGATGAATAAAGGAATACTTTCCTTAAATTACTTAAAAGTTGACTGATGGACTTCTAGATAACATGGCCGATTCAAACCGCTTTTGAGCAAGCAGTGGGTGGTTATAGTAAGTGAAACAGGCTTAGCAGGACCACCATCCTGCTCCGACTAGCAACTCCTGCCATACCCACCACTCATCCTTAAACACCCAATGACAGTCAGGTAACTTGTGCTGACACAATGCAACTGCGCAGCTGCATAGGAGCCACAGTTTGGGATACTCCCTGTGGGCTCTGATTCCCTCTGACCAACCTAGAAAGTGCGTCTGCTAGCAAACAGGCCCAGAGTTTGTACCACAAGTGAGTTTCTGCCTCGAAAGCACTCTCACTTACGACTGCCCCCGGAAACAGCCTGACATGACCACCACGAATGAGCCCTGGCACCCCAGCAGCCACAGTGGGCAATGGTGCTCATGACAGACCTGCAGTCACCATCCCTGTACCCACCGTAGTGGGTCCAAAGCCAAGAAGTTCTAGCTGAAAGAAATTTATATTACAGAAGTGCCTATCTGCAAGGCCACATAGGCTTCATGTGTCTAACAGCAGATCTCACTGGAAGTCTCCCCAGTAACTGGGAAACTGATAACAATACAGGGGAGGGAGGAATCTCATAGCCCACTGAGTGAAAAAATTGGACCCAAATCTTCTTTTGCAAGTTACTATCCTTTCCTTTGCTTTTGCTTGGTTCGTTTGTATGGTTTGGTTTTATGGCGGTTTTGTTTCTTTGTTTTTGTTTTGTTTTGTCATGTCTTTGTCTCTTTTTTTCCTAATGAGTTAGTAGTTTAGTTTCTCTTTCTAATTGTTTATTTTTATAATTATTTGCCGTTTTGTACATTGTTAAGTCACTGTGTTTTAGCTTTTATCTCATCACAATAGACCTTTCTAATTCTCCATCTTTTCTTCACCTACTCATCTGCTTTCTCTCCTTACAGTCTCTGCCTCCCCTGCCTTCACTCCATGTGCCTTCCTTCTCATTCATGCCTTACCTCCTTTTAGCTCGTTTCCTGTTCTTTTTCATTTCTCTACTGAAGTGCTGATACCCTTTGCTCTAGAAAGTCGATTACATTTTCTCCAACCAGTATTCTATCACCACTGTCTCTGAAGCAAAATGAGGAAACAGCACCAAAGGGTCTCCTACAGCCAGGCAAAACAGGAGTACTGATAAATAAGTAAGAGATAACGTCATGCCCCCTGAAAAAAAAAAGCTGCAGGAAACGTAATTCCTAATGAAGACATCCCTCTTGGAGGACTCAGACAACCAAATACATTTGGGAAGAGGGAGAGATAAAACAGAGGCATAGCCATCTCAATATATGCATTGAACACAACTAGAAAACACAAAGAATAAGAGGCAAGGACTTACCATTGCTCCATTCCAAACTCCCAACTCCCACACAGTGGAAACACAAAGCCACCGAGATAGCTGAAATGTCTGAGAAAATTCAGATAATATTTTTTTAAAAGAATTAATAGCTGCCATGTCCTTGCATGGCTTGGGTCCAGGAACCCTGATTAGGATCTATGAAGGACTAAAGAAAGGACAGACACATGTACAGAAAGGCTGGGATCAGGTGGTCTGGGCTCTCAGAAGAAGAAACCACAGCACCCTGGAAGCTCAGTATGTGTTTATTATATACAGTTGAACAGGGAAGTGGGATTATTGCACTACAGATAAACAGGGTTATCGTACACAGATGAACAAGGAACAGGACTAACCTCAGTAAGAGCAGGCTCTGTCGGGGAGTCTTCAGGCCATAAACGTCCTGGAGGAGAAAGCTACTGTGGATGTTGTCTGCACACACTGTCAGCATTTGCACTTGGACCTGATGGAGGCTTTCCCGTCCCTCTGAGCTTCACCCTGGGCAAACTTTGCCACTCCTGTTGGTGGAAGAAATTTGGGCCTTTCACATGGCCATGCCCATGCCAAGCAACATACACTGAGTCAGAACTTAACTCCCCAAATGGCCATATCAGAATTTAAAAGAAAAAATCAGATAACAAATTAAGATAATATATTCAGGGTCTCAATAAGACAGTCCTGAAAGGGAACAAAACAGTAAATTGGAGTCAAAAATCCAATATATGGAGGAGAATATAAGCCAGGATAGGGAAACCCTGAAAAGAAACCAGAATGAAATTCAGGAAATTAAGGAAATAATCCCTCAAACAAAAACCACCACAATAAGTGTTACCAACAGACACTGCATGCAAAATAATGAATTTCAGGGATAGAGGAACAGTTAAGATAATAACATACCTAGACATAGAAGAAGGACATATTTAATGGGCATGACCAATACTTCCAAGAAGTCTGGGAGAGATTCCAAACCTTACAATCCATCAGATAGGAGATAAGATAAAAACAAAACAAATAGACAGACTAATAACAAAAATCTCCCAAAAGCTGGAGAAAGAAGTCCACATCCAAACATCTGAGGCATACAAAGGGTAACAGTTTAGTTAACTTCTAGGTCTTAAGGTAGTTGGGTTCTAAGTCATTTGATTTACAAAGAACACCTCATCCTATTTATTTCTTCAATAATCCACTCAACATATTTAAGTGCCTACCATCTACCTATTTTAAATTCTGAAGATAGAATGGTAACAATAATAAATAAATTAACAAATAAGTAAACATAAAACCTTTTTTTGAGAATGAGGTTGAGGACAAAACTTGAACAGTGAAAATGTATGTAATGTATGTGGTGTAGGGAATGGAAAAGTGAAATAATGAAAAAGTAAGAGTGGATCTCAAAGAGAAGGAAACTTCACCAGGAAGTTCTCTTTGGAGAATCTCTTTGGCAAAAACCTGAAATACATGAAGGATCTAGTCATGCAAACACACAAGAAAGCTTTGCAGGCAAAGGGACAACCAAGTACAAAGGCTTTCAAATGTGAATATGCTTGGGCTCAGGGAATAGATGTGCAGTGTGTCTGGAATGGAGGCACAAAGAGAAAACTCACAGGAGATGAGATCAAAGTGTGAATATACGAGGTCTTCTTCCCTATTTAGTGCAGGTTTTTTTTTTTGTTGTTTCTACACCTAGTTCTCTTTTAAATTTTTTTTGCCAGTTAGCAATAGTAACTAAATAAGAAGAGCAACCACACATTTCTTACAAGTAAACAAGCTTTATTCTCTATAGAATCACCACATTCTTAGCTACTTAATGGTATTCAAGTCATAACATAAGACAGCTATCAAAATCAGAATGCCACCTGGAGGGGCTTTAAGAAGCTTCCAAGGTGACCTTTCCTTCATGAAGTCACCTCTAGGCCAAAACTGCTTTTTAGCCTGTGAATTTAGAAATTTAACATTGTTAGTGTCTTAATGTCAAGTATCTCATATTACTATAATACAAGCAAACCTGTAGAGATAGGTAATTTATGAATCACAATACTGCATCTTCTTTATGAAAAACAGCTTGCATGGAAATCAAGTCAATCACATGCATCTGAGTTTTGTTGGCCTGTAGGCAGTTTGTGGGGGCATTTTCTTGATTGGGGCATTTCCAATTGATGTGGGAGGGTCTAGCTCACTGTGGGCAGTGCTATCCTTGGGTGGGTGGTCCTGAGAGGCATGTGGATGAGTGTTCCCCACTCCATATCCTTGCCAGCCTGAGCTGATGCTTGTTTTATTGTTCTTAATCACTCTGTTTGATGAACTCTCAAGGTAGTTTTGATTTGTATTCCCCTGATACTAAGGATGTTGAACATTTCTTTAAGTGTTTCTCAGTCATTTGAGTTTTCTCTTTTAAGAATTCTCTGTTTAGCTCTGGCTTAGTTAGAGTTTCTATTTCTGTGAAGAGACACTATTACCAGAGCAACTCTTATAAAGAAAACATTTAATTGGGGTGGTGGCTTACAGTTTCAGAGGTTCAGTCCATTATCATCATGGCAAGGGAGCATGGTGGAGTGCAGGCAGATGTAGTGCTGGAGTAGTAGCTGAGAGTCCTACATCTTGTAGGCAACAGGAAGTCTACTGACACACTGGGCAGTATCCTGAGCATAGGAAACCTCAAAGCCTGTCCCCACAGTGACACACTTCCTCCAACAAGACCATACTCACTCCAACAAAGCCATATCTTGTAACAGTGGCACTCCCTATGAGATTATAGGGGCCAATTACATTCAAACTACCACATTCCACTCCCTGCCCTCCATAAGCTTGTAACAATGTCATAATGCAAAATGCATTTAGTCCAACTTTAAGTCTCAATAGTCTATCACAGTCTCAACAATGTTTAAAAGTCCCAAGTTCAAAGCCTCTTCTGAGATTCATGCATCTCTTAACTTGTCATCACTTGTAAAAATCAAAATAAAAAAAATTACATACTTCCAACATATAATGGCACAGGATATACATTACCATCCCAAACATAGGAAAGGGAGCATAGTGAGGAAATACTGGACCAAAGTAAGACCAAAAACCAGCTGGACAAACTCCAAACTGCATCTTCATGTCTGATGTTAAAACACTCTTCAGATCTTCAATTCCATTCAGCTTTGTTGACTGCAACACACTTCTTGGACCATTTCCACTCCCTGTTAGCAGCTCTCCTTGGCAGGTATCCCACAACTCTGGCATCTCTAACATCTTGGGTTCTCGAAAGCAATCTAGGCTTCAACTTCACACTTTCATGCACTGGCCTCTCTACTAGGCCTCTGTTAAGGGACACTCTTGACACATGCCTGGCCTCTATGACTTTCTTTAGGTGCAGAGGCAAATTCCATAAAGCCAGAACCATGTGGCCCAAGCTGCCAAGTTCTGCTGCTTGCTGGGGCTGGAACATGGCCCCCTTGTTCAATTACATCTTCACCAGTTTTCTGTCCTTCACTGCCTAAGCTTGGCTGTCAAGAAACTTGCTCTGTAGACCAGGCTGGCCTCAAACTCAGAGATCCACTATCCTTTGCCATCCCAGTGCTGGGATTAAAGCTGTGCCTCACCACACCTGGCTCTAAGCTTTTCTTTAGTTCCTTTCCATAAGCTGGAAACTTAGCCGGGTGGGATATTGCCCTGAAGTCACCACTCCCTTTATTCCATTTTTTAATCCATTTATCTCCTTGAGCATAGGACTTACTTAGCTACATTCCATTTCCTGGTGGCTTTTTTTCTCCTCAAAATTTGCAGTTTTCAATTTGCTCTGCTCAGCTTTCTCCTTTTCATTATAAATATTCGTTAGAGTTACCATTAATATCCACACAACAGAATCTAAATACTAGGATGTTTTGAGATTTCTTCTGCCAGAGGAATGAATCTGAATTTCTTCACTTTAGCCCCAGGCAGACTCTTAGGACAAGGGCAAAAGGCAGTCACTTTCTTCACCAAAATATCACAAGACCAGTCTTTAGGCCACATACTAACGTTTTTTCTCCTCATCAAATCACATTCACCACCACTGTCTTCTATGCTCCTACTAGTATGGCCCATTAAGCAGCACTTAAAGCATTCTACTGCTTTCCTAACTCAAACTCCCAAAGTCCATATTACTCCAAACAAAAACATGGTCAAGCCTATCACAGCAATACTCCAGTCCTTGGTACCAACTTCTGTCTTCGTTAGGGTTTCTGTTGCTGTGAAGAGACACCAGGACCATGGCAACTCTTATAAAGAAAATATTTAACGAAAGTGGTGACTTACAGTTTCAGAGGTTCAGTCTATTATCATCATGGTGGGGAACATGGTGGTGTGCAGGCAGACATGGTGCTGGAGTAATAGCTGAGAGTCCTACATCTTGCAGACTGACACACTGGGTGGTGTCCTGAGCATAGGAAACTTCAAAGCCTGCCTGCATAGTAACACACTTCCTCCAACAAGGCCATATCCAGTCCAACAAAGCCACACCTTCTAATAGCTCCACTTCCTATGAGATTATGGAGGCCAATTACATTCAAACTACCACAAGACATATACCCCATTTTTAATTGACTTGTTTTCTTCGTATCTAGTCTTTTGAGTTCTTTCTATATTCTGGATATTAGTCTTCTATCAGATGTGTAAAAATATTTTCTCATTCTGCAGGCTGCTGCTTTGTCCTAATGACCCTAATGATGATATCCTATGCTGTATAGGAGATTCTTAGTTTCATGAGGGTTTGATTTATTGATTGTTGCTCTTATTGCCTGTGCTAAAGGTGTTCCATTCAGAAAGTCTCTTCCTATGCCAGTGAATTCAAGGTTTTTCTGCACTTTCTCTTCTATCAGGTTCAGTGTACCTGGTTTTATGTTGAGGACTTTGATCCATTTAGAGTTGAGTTTTGTTCAGGTGATAAGTATGGATCTATTTGGATTCTTCTACATGCAGTTTGACCAGCACCATTTGTTGAAGATGCTATCTTTTTTCCAGAGTCTGTTTCTGGCTTCTTTGTGAAAAATCAGGTGCCCATAGATGTATGGATTCATGTCTGGGTCTACAGTTCCATTCCTTTGATCAACCTGTCTGTATTTGAACCAAGACCATGCTCTTTTTATTACTAGGTTTTTCCAGTACAACTTGAAATTGGGGATAATGATACCTCCCACAGTTCTTTAATTCAGGATTGTTTTAGCTATCCTGTATATTTTTTTTATATTTTAGTTTTCTTGTGTCTGTTGAGACTTGTTTTGTATCTGAGTATATGGTCAGTTTTGGAGAAAGTTTCATGAGGTACTGAGAAGACGGTATATCCTTCTGTGTTTGGGCTAAATGTTCTGTAAATACCTGTTATGTCATTTGGTTACAACATCAGTTAACTCCAGAATTTCTTTGTTTATTTTTCTCTGGTTACCTGTCTATTGACAAGAGTGGGGTACTGAAGTCTTCCACTAACAGTGTGTGAGGGTCAATATGTTATTTAAGTTGTAGCAGTGTTTCTTCTATGAACTTTGGTGCCCTTGTGTTGGTACATAGATGTCAAGAATTGAAATGTCCTCTTGGTGGATATTTACTTTGATGAGTATGTAGTGTTTTTCCCTATCTCTTCTGATTAGTTTGTTTGAAGTCTATTATGTCAGATATTAAAATGGTTACACAGGTTTGCTTCTTAGGTCCATTGTTTGGAATATCTTTTTCTATCCTTTTACCCTTAGGTGATGTCTAGCCTTGATTTTAAGGTGTGTTTTTTGGATGTAGCAGATGGATAGATCCTATTTCCACATCCATTCTGTTAGCCTGTGTCTTTTTGTTAGGGAATTGGTATCATTGATGTTGAGAGATGCAGTGAGCAGTGTTTATTGGTTCCTGTTATTTTGTTGTTGTTGTTGTCATCGTTGTCGTTGTTGTTGTTGTTGTTGGTGGTGGTGGTGGTGTATGTGTTGGCTTCCCCTCTTTTGATTTGCTAGTTTGGGATTATTTATTCTCTGAGTTTTCTTGGGTGTAGTTAATTTCTTTTTATTGGAGTTTTCCTTCTAGTGCCTTCTGTCGGGCTGGATTTGTAGATAGAAATTGCTTAAATTTTGTTTTATCATGGAATCTTATTTTTATTTATCTTATTTAAAAATATTTATCTTTTTTTCTCCATTTACTGTGATTGAAAATTTTGGTTGGTATAATAGTCTTGGCTGGCATCTGTGGTCTCCTAAAGTCTGTAGCACACCTTTACAGGCCCTTCTGGCACTTAGAGTCTTCATTTAGAAGTCCAGTGTTATTTTCATAGGTCTTTTTCCCTTGAAGTTTTTAATATTCTTTGTTCTGTACATTTAGTGTTTTGATTATTATGTGCCAAGGGGACTTTCTTTTCTGGTTCAGTCTGTCTAGTGTCCTGTATACTTCTTGTACCTTGATATACATTTCTCCTTTAGGTTGGGGAAATTTTCTTTCTGTGATTTTGTTGAAAATATTTTCTGGACCTTTGACATGGGCTTATTCTCCTTCCTCTATTCCTATTATTCTTAGACTTGTTCTTTTCATAGTGCTCCAGTTTTCCTGGATGTTTGGTGCTAGGAGTCTTTTAGATCTAACATTTTCCTTGACTGAAGTATCCATTTTGTCTATTGTATCTTCAATGCCCGAGAATCTCTCTTTCACCTCTTGCAGTCATTTTGTGAGGCTTGCCTCTGAGGTTCTTATATGAGTACCTACATTTTTAATTTCCAGATTTCTCTCAGTTTGGGGTTTCTTGATTGATTCTATGTCAAGTTCACATCTTGAACTGTTTTGTTCATTTCCATCCACTCTTTGTGTTGTCACAGAATTCTTTATGGGCTTTATTAACTTACTCTTTAAGAGCCTCTATCATTGTCATAAAGGCTATGCTAAGGTCTTTTCTTTTGCCTCAGCTATGTCGAAATACTCCAAGGCTACTGTTGTAGCTTTGCTAGGCTCTAGTTGAAATATATTGTCCTGGCTATTATTGATTATGGTTTTTATGCTGGCATCTAAGCATGTGGGATTGGGAAGATTGTAATTTTAGGTTCTGATATCTGGTCTTATCTTTGTTGGGTGGGTGTTTTGTTCCTTGGTTTCTGTTTCCTCTCTGGTTCTTAGCAGAGTGTAGTATCTGTGTGTTGCCTGGTAGGAAATTCTTCTGGAGATCTGATAGGCATGGCCAGTGGGAGTTCTAAATAAAATGTGTTTTACATAGGTAGTAGGAAGTAACATTTAAGAATGGGGATGGGATAGGGAGGGGCTTAGGGGTCCACAGGAGGGAGGAGAGCAGGGTGTTCCATCAGAATCTATTTAGTCCCCTAGGAATGGGGCAGAGAGTGAGGAGAGGTCGCAGTAGAAGGTCTGCTACAGAACTGAGGATGAGAATTGGGGATTGGACTTGGAGGAATGGAGGGGAAAGGTGAAGATTTTCAGTTAGCCTACTTGCTTCCCTGATCAGAGTGGCCTGTGGGATTCTGGGGAATTCTGATATAAAAATTCTGCTGGAGTTGAAGTCAGGGATAAAGCAATGAGTGGGCACAGGAAGGTTAGTACGGGAGCTCTGTGTGGGCCACTGGAGATGGGGGCAGGGAGGAAAGGGGGCTGAAGCAGGCTTTCTGCTGCAGAGTTGGGCATGAGACTGGGGGATTGGATTTGGCGGAGCAAAGGGAGAGGTGAAGACGTGCAGTCAGCCTGCCTACTCCCCTGGTTGGAGTTGTCTGCTGGTTCCCAGGGAATGCCTGATGGAGTTGGGGTCTGGGATAAAGCACTGAGTAGGGGGAGGGAGGTTAGGAGTGGAATATCTGTGTGATCCCCTGGAGAGGGGGTCAGGGGTGGGAATGGTGGCCACAGCTGGTTTGGTCTGCTGCAGAGCGGTGGATGAGGCTGGGGGTTTGGATTTGGAGGAGCTGAAGGAGAGGTGAAGATCTCCAGTTAGCTTACCTATTTCCCTGGTCAGTCTATATTCATTTATTTTTAATCCTTATAAAGTTATTTTTGTTTTGCTAGCATGTCAACAAGCCTGGTTTGCTAAGTAGAATATATCATCTGAATTTGCAAAATTAGCAAGCATGAATATATGTATATACATTATATATTTATATAACTTATTGCAATTTATTTGAAGTGTTAGTTGATGAGTTCTCACTTTGTTTTTATATCAGTATTTTGAAATGTTTACACTGTCATTCCAGTTCTGCTGTTGGTGCACAGTGATGTTTCAACATGATTACTTTCCTTGGTTATCCTTTTTTATTTCGTGTGTTTAAAAATATGTTCTATAAAGATGAAGTATTATATAGTATCCATCATCCTATCAAAAGTATGTAGTCTGTAAGCACAGGAAAGAGCCCCTGAGCACTAATAGAGGATCTGAGAAAGAGACAAAAGCAAGGGGAAACTGAGCATGTGGCCCAATCTGGGTCCTGGTAGTAAAAGCTATAGTAGTACCTAATATATATGCCTGTATATATATATATATATGTGTGTGTGTGTGTGTGTGTGTGTGTGTATGTATGTATAATAGGTACCTATCTCAGTTCTATTATTATGTAATTGTATTGCTTTATTTAAGATAAATATTGGGCTGAAGAGATAGCTCAGTGAGTTATAGCAAATGCCTTTAAGCTTAACCTGAGTTACATCCCCAGAACCCACATGGTGGAAGGTGAGAACCAAGTTCCACAAGTTGCCCTGTGACTTTCACACATGTGCTCCCTGACACACACACACACGACTAAGTAAATGTAAAAATAAATGTTTAACTATGAGATATCATTTTAGATACATAAGGATGGCTGTTAACAATGGCAAATAGTAATAAATATTTTGAGGGTGTAAGGAAATTGGAACTGTCACATATTACAAGTGGGAATGTAAAATGGTGCTGTCATTCTGGAAAATAGTTCTTCAGAGGGCTAAACATGAAGTTACCACATGACCTAATAACTCTTTTCCTAGGTTTATAGGCAAGGTGCACACAAAATATGTCACACAAAGAGGTCTTTACATGAGTATTCATAATAGTATGATCATAACATATATTCATATATTCATAATAGTATGATCATAACAGCTAAAAATGGGAAACAACTCAAACATTCATCAACAGGTGGACTAGACAAGTAAAATGTGATATATCATATAATGGGATATTATTTGATAGTAAAAAAGATGGAATACTGATACAGTCTACTTCATAGCTGATCCTTAAACATATTATGCTAGGTGAAAAAAGCCAGTTACAAAGAAAACCTATCGTATGATTCTATTTATATGAAATGTCCAGAACAGGCAAATGTATAAAAGGAAAGTTAGATTAGTGGTTGCCTCATGCAAAGAGTGGGGTAGAGGAATGGAATTGAGTGATAATGGTTACTTGTGTTTTTAGGAAGTAAATGAAAATGTTTTAAAACAGATTATGGTTATATTTATATAGTTCTGTGAACATGCTAAAAGTATTTTGTCCAATTTAAATAATGGATTATGTGAATTGTTTAACTACCATGACCTATATTGCTTGGGTATTGACCTGTGCTGCTTGCATCCTGGAACTCTGACTAGGGGCATCAACACATGTACTAAGCTGGGATCAAGTTGGGGGATCTGCTACTTCCAGTGGAAGGTACCTACTATCACCATTTTGTTGGAGGGTTGGCTCTTTTTTGGGGGGGTGCACCACCCAGCTCCTAAGTAAATCACACACGGAGGCTTATTCTTACTTATGAATGCCTGGCCTTAGCTTGGCTTAGTTTCTTGCCAGCTTCCTTAACTTAGCTTATCCCACCTACCTTTTGCCCCTGGGCTTTTCCCATTCTCTTACTTCTGTAAATCTTACTCTGTAGCTGATTGTGTAGCTGGGTGGCTGGCCCCTGGAGTCCTCCCCCTTCTCTGGTTACTTCTAGATCTCTCTTTCCAGATTTCTCTCTATATATATTCTCTCTGCCTGCCAGCCCCACCCATCCTTTCTCCTGCCTTGTTATTGGCCAGTTCTTCATTAGACCATCAGGTGTTTTAGACAAGCACAGTAACACAGCTTCACAGAGTTAAACAAACGCAACATAAACAAAAGTAACACACCTTAAAATATTCTACTACATCACCATAATTCAGAACCTCAATATGTTTATTAGGCACGGGGGAGGGGTCAGCTAGCCTTGGTAGGAGGACTGTAGGTGAGCAGTTGTAGGCTGTAGACATACTGGAGGAGGAAGCAGCAGTTGCTAGTCTTTGAACACACTAGTCAGTTGTTCATAAACAGTCAAACACTCTTTGGTACTCCTCTTCAGCCCAGCCACATGGAGAAATGACTTCACCAATTTCTCATGGCTCAGAGACCTTGGAGTCCTTGACATGGCTATGCCTATCTCAGCAATACACATTCACTCAGAGTTTCCTCTGATTTTAACAAACAAGATAGGAATGCTTTGTATAGTCAGAACTAATATAGGAATATTTTGTTTGTTTTTCACTTACTATTGTTTGAGTAGTTTATGCTATCATTATTTTTTAGAATCCTCGTACATGAGTATTGTAATTACATCTTTTCCACCCCATACTCTACTACAACCCCTCTCATGACCTCCTCAATCCCTCTCAACTTCATGACCACCTCTTTAATTATTATTATGTGTTTAGGGATGCCTGCTTAGATTGGATATCAATCTCTATCAATAGATATCAATATCTCTCAGGGGGGCTTATTCCTGGAGAAGGCTGATTCTCCCTCTCTTAGTAACCATTAATTTTCTATAGCTCTTCATTTAGGAGCTATATGAACATCAGGCCTTATGAGATGCCTCCCATCAATATTGAAATGTCAACTGGTATTGTCACTGTGTAGGTCTTGTTACGGGACTATATTGTGAAGAATTCATGGATGTGACTCTTTCGAGTATAGAGGACACTATCTTGTAGCACATATCCTGGTCCTCTGGTGTAGTCGGAAGATTTCCTGTATCCCAGCCTGCCGGTGGTCGGGACAAATCTCTCCCACTCGCATTCCCCAAGTAAACACACAGAGGCTTATATTAATTGTAACTGCATGGCCATGGCTCAAGCCTTTTGCTAGCTAGCTCTTATATCTTAAATTAGCCCATAACTATTAATCTATGTATCTCCACATGTTCCCTGGCTTTACCTGTGTCCCATTACATGTTGCTCCTTAGGCGGCTCATTGGTGTCTCTCTCCCTTTCTTCCTGTCTCTCCCTTTAAATTTCCTGCCTGCCTCTAAGTTGCCTTGCCATAGGCCAAATGGCTTTATTTATCAACCAAATCAGAGCAACACATATTGGCAGCATACAGAAAGATATTCCCCCATCACTATGGCTCTTACAGTCTTTTGCCCCCATCTTTGGCCATGATCTCTGAGCCTTGGTGTAGTTGTATTTCTGTGTATCTGCTGGAGATAGGCCCTTCACAGTCAGTTGTTCTCTACACTGTGACCAATTGTGTATTTCTGAAATGTTCATTTTGTTGCTAAATGAAGCATCTTTGAGGTGTAAGGGCTATATTTACCTGTGGATAAGGATATATATTCGGAATGCAGTTGGGAATTAGACTGGTTTAGGAAAGTAGCAGCAGTAAGTTTTCCTCTGGGGTCCATGACCTCTCCAGCTACTGGTAGTTGACTACCTGGTTTACAGTGACAGGCGTGAATTCTCTCCAAGCCCTGAGTAGGCAGTAAGTCCACTTAGAGGGCTAGTCATTACCCCTGAGACCTAAGTGCTGCTTGTGCAACATGGGATACGTCCTGCCATGCTGCTCATTGTTGTGGTTCATGGACTTTACAGCTGGCTAAAGTTTTTAGTTTCTTTACTCCCTTGGCATTTGGATGCTAAGAGAGCTAGGCTTCAGGGAGAAGGATTCCAGGTCAGTTTCAGTTTGGTGCCACCAAGCCCTGTGTCTGAAGTGTGTGGTGTCGTCAAAAATCGGGTCTTACCTTCAAATTCTCACACACAAAGTAGAGAATCCTTGCCAACTATACATCTAATAAACGATTGCTAACCAGAATATACAAAGAACTAAAAAAGCAGTCAAAAAAAATTACCCAATTAAAAATAGGCCATGAATCTGAACACAGAGTTCTCAAAAGAAGAAATTTGCTAAGAAGCATTTTAAAAGTGTTCAGTATTCTTAGCAATTAAGGAAATGCAAATTAAAAGTACTTTGAGATTTCATCTTACCCTGCTCAGCATGACTAAAATCAAGTAAACAGCTAATAACAATGCTGGTGAGGATGTGGGAAAAGGGAAACCTCATTCACTATTGGTGAGAGTCCACTATGGAAATCAGTGTGGTAAAGTCTCAAAAAGTTAAAGGTAGATGTACCATATTATCTAGCTATAACTCTTGGCGTATGCCCTAAGGACTCAACATCCTACTTCACAGGTACCTTCTCAGCCATGTTCACTGTGGCTCTATTCACAATAAATACCTAGGAAACAGAAATAACCTAAATAATCTACTTATGAACGGGTAATGAAAATGTGTCATGTATACTGACCTCCATTCAGCTTTTTAAAAAATGAAATCATGAAATTTGCAGGTAAATGGATACAACTTTTTTACCTTTTTGTGGCCAGACACCACATCACTTGTAATTTCCACTGCTTCATTACCTTGCAGTGTGTCATTGTCTGGCTCAGAATAAATTTACTCAGCTACCTAAGGGCAAGGAAATAGACCACATCAGCTCTTACATCAGTGGTTCTCAGCTTGTGGGTCACAACACTTGATGACCCTTCACAGGGGTTTCCTAGGACCACCATAAAACACAGATATTTACAATATAATTCATAACAGTAGCAATATCACAGCTATGAAGTAGCAAGGAAAGTAGTTTTATGGTTGGGGTCACCAGAACATGAGGATCTGTATTAAAGGGATTTGGAAGGTTGAGAGCCACTGACTTGGATCTTTTAGACATAGATAGATAGAGATATGTTTCCGTGAGCCACTAGCTGTAGAAAACAGAACCATTTCTCTTAACTAGTGGTAAAGACATTAGAACAGTTAAATTCAACTGAGTGTAATAGAACAATGAATGATCCATGAATTGGTAAGTCCTCAGAGCCCACGGAGCTTCAGAAAGCTGTCAGGGGTGTGGGCAGGCAGCATTTCTGGACAGCAAATGGAAGTGAGATACAGAAGTGGCTCCACTGGTTACAGACCATAATGAGCACGGTCTTACCAGCTGGCAACCATGAGTTACTGAAACAGGGCTACTGGGATTTGCTGAGAACCAGCTGTGCTAGAAATACATACTTTTAAGCTCTCAGTTTAGATGCTAAGATTGCAGTTCATCAGATAGGACTCAATGAAGAGGCACCTTCAGGCCACATTCACTTAACACTGGGTAACTGCCTTGGTAAACAGGGTATTCCATCCTGGATGTCTCATTTGGGTTCAAATCCTAAACACCACAATTTGTGAGCTTTGAAATTGTGTTCAAATTACTCTGATTTTCAGTTTCTTCACACACACACACACACACACACACACACACACACACACACACGATAATAACACCTACAGCATAAGGTATTATGATCATTTCATGTAGGAAACTTTCAGCACTAATAATATTTTAAATACTTACATAATTCTTGTTTGTATTGATTATTACAGTGAATGATTTCTAATTGAGTGCTTCCCTCTAGAGGAGTCAGAGCATCTGTTATTAACTGTTGACTGCGCATGCTCACCAGCATTGTTGTTGTGTACTGTTTTCTAACAGGTACAACATAAGAGATATGATGCAATTCTTAAGCGTTTGCATTGCCAGGTGAACAAGATTCAGTTAAACAGGAGGAAATGGCAATGGAACATCCAACAGCTGGAAAAAACTGCAGCTGAGTTAAAAAAGCGCCTCGGAGTGAAAGAAGCCCAGGAAATACAGAACAGACCAACAGCATCGTGGGAAAGAATACTGTGAAGACCCTTTGGGCTCCTGAGAGCCAGCACCCAGTGGCAGAGGCCTGTCTCAATGACCGATATTTTCCTTTTCTTTTTCCTCCTCCTCTTCCTTCTCTTTGTTCCAGTCGAGTATCTGATGGTTAAAGTGCCTCCTCTCTGTAGTGCACGGTAGACAATAGCAGTGCTTACAGGAAGCTAGCAGAAGAGTGTGTGTGCATTCAGATGTTCCTTACAATCCTGAATGCCTCCATATAATAATGGTGAAAGTAAGAATTAGAAGAAACAATTGGGTTTCCAAGGACTTCAATTGCTGAAGTATTTAAAAAATAGTTGTCTGTTTCAAACTTTTTATTAGATTTTTTTACAACTGTCTTTGCAATAGCCCATGAATATTAATATTCATGATAATATCATTATATGTTTAATGCATCAACTATTTTATTGTTTCCTCTTTTCTCCAGGAGGTAGCAATCAATTTCCTTTGTTTTTAAATAATATATTTTAGAGTGTTACAATACATAAAATTTGTGTTTACTCTTCAGTCTATAAATTCTTTATTCCTATATTGTGACTAAAATAAAATTATAGCATCATATAAGGCAGACATACAATAAAACTCTTCAAAGAGGTATTTTTCCACATTGAAAGGCAAATTTTTTGTCAATGGCAGTAAATTGAATGTAAAAACACCTCTGAAGATAAAATTGCTCTCTCTAATGCTCTATTGATCACAACTACAGAGAAGCAAAAATAAATATTAATTACTAAAGACACAGTTTTAAAATATTCTCTTGTGGGATTAAATAATTTCAAAGGAGCAACATTGAAAAGCTATTTTGAATTCATTTCTCACCTTTCTGTGTGCCTAAGATTCAGTAAGTGTGTAGCTAATAGAAAACCTGATATTAGTAATCTCATTATGCCTGGTGTTAAGAGTCTTAGCACAGTTCAGAATGGTTTACTACAGTTAACACTTCACAGGGCTGTGCCTGTAACATAATCAGCTTTGCTCCAAGACTCAGAAGTGCTACTACAGATAGAAAGGGTTAAACTTACAGACTGTGCTCAGCTTGGGACAAGGTTGAACTAGATGCTGCATGTCTAGATATGTGTTAGCACAATATGCGCGTTCAAAGCTCTGGTTTCCTCATCTCCCTTTAAGTTTATAATTGTGATCACCAACAGCTTGAATTATTGTGAAAGGACAGATACAGGCAGAAGGTGCTAAGCAACCCCGAGTCAAGACAGTCCAAGGCTGCAGAGTATGCTTTATTGAGGATTGTTGGAGGTTCTCTTCCTATTGCCCTGATAAAATATCCTGACAAAAGTAACTTATAGGAGAAAAGGCTAATTTAATTTATAGTTCCAGGTTAACGTTCATCTTGGCAATGAAGTCAGGAGCTTAGTGCAGCTGACTGCATTACTTCCACAATCAGAAGAACAACGAATACATGCATTGGAGTGTTCTCTTTACAGGATGCCCAGCCCAGGGAATGGGCTCACCCCCAGTAGAAAGGTCTTCCCACCTTTAAACAAGATAATCACCCAGATGTGCTCAGAGGTCCATCTTTCAGATGATTCTAACTTGTTAAGCAGGCAGTTAACCCTAACCATCACAAGATGTTAGACCAGAAGCGTAGTCAAGAGTGGCTATACACCCAGTGAATCCCCATGACTTGGGTCACAGGGGAGAGCATTTAGAAGAGTGGCTTGCTTCTAAGCCACGGTGCACCTGGTTTTGTCTCAAGCTGACGTCAACATCAGCATATTCCTGCTGCTGAAGGTACCATATCTAGTCTTATAGCTGCACATAGCACCCTTAGGTTTTTGTTTATTTATACTATGCTTGGAAACTATGCAGAGGAGTAAGGAGTCCACCCAGGGCTTCTTGAGACAACCATAATGATTATAATTCAAGACCTGAACTGAAGTCTAGTCAAACTAGAGTCCTCCAGTTATACATTTGAAGCTTCATTTTTAAATGAAGATATGAAGCAAATAAAGCTACTTGAGATGAGGAGTCATATTTGAGAAAAAAATGATCAGCATATTTTTATAATGATGCATGCACTTGGTTTCAATTTTATGATAGTTATGTGAAAGATATATTGTTCTTTTTAATCATTAAAATGATTTCAGATGATGGAGGCTTTCACAGTAACCAAGAAGAAATAGTAACTGGATATGGTAGCTCAGGCCTGTGGTCCCAGCGCTAAGAGAGTCTTGAGGCAGGGGAGGCACAGGAGGAGTTTCAGGACATTCTGAGCTTCAGTGTGGGACCTGATTTCAAATGAACAAACAAACAATCTAAAGAACTGACTCTGCTGGTTGAATTTTATTTATTTATTTATTTATTTATTTATTTATTTATTTATTGGTTTATTTATTGTCAACTCAACACAAGCCAAGATCATCTGGGAAGAGGAAAATTCAATTGAGAAAATGCCTCCCTCAGATTGCCTGTAGGCAAGTCTGTGCATCATTCTCTTGATTAATAATTGGTGTAGGAGAGTTGAGCCCACGGTGGGCAGTTCCACCCCTGGGTAGCTAGTCCTGAGAGGTATAAGAAAGCAGGCTAAGCAAGCCATGGAGAGCAAGCCAGTAAGCAGTGTTCCTCCATGGCTTTTGCTTCACTTCCTGTCCCCAGGTCTCCACCTGGAGTTTCTGCCCTAACTTCCCTGCATGATATAAGATGAAGTAAACCCTTTTTCCCAAGTTGCTTTTGGTTATGCTGTTTATTACAGCAATAGGAAGCAAGCTAGAACACAAACCAAACTCAAATATCCCTAAAATTTGAAATATAAGAAAACTGATATTTCAACACATTAATAAAGTGTAAAGTTAGAGAATTGTGTGATTTTTATTTCTATATAACACATATAACTACTGTTCTGTATTAGGCTATTCTCTGTTACTATAACAAAATGCCAGATCTGGGTACTTCTAAAGAAAGGAAATTCATACAATATTCACAATATTGGTAGCTGAAAGTCCAAACAGTGTGGCTTAAGTTTTCCTGCCTGGCCCACGGTCAGGATAAATCTCTTTCACCTGCCAGTCCCACAGTCGCTCAGACCCAACCAAGTAA
>CABHPQ010162767.1:0-47265 GCA_902168405.1 Peromyscus aztecus | reverse complement strand
CCCCCCCATAGGCTCATATATTTGAGTGCCTGGTCAGCAGGGAATGAACTGTTTGAAAGGATTACAAGGATTAGGAGGTGCGGCCTTGTTGGAGGAGGTGTGTCCCTGGGGGTGGGCCTTGAGGTTTCAAGCTCATGCCAGGCCCAGGCTTTCTCTTTTTGCGGATCAGGATGTAACTCTCAACTACTTCTCCAGCACCACGCCTGTCTGTTGCCAGGCTCTCTGCCACAATGATAACGAACTAAGCCTCCGAAACTGTAAGCAAGCCTCTAATTAAATGCTTTTTTTTGTAAGAGTTGCCTTGGCCATGGTGTCTCTTCACAGCCATAGAAGAGTGACTAACTGAGACAGTCTCACTATGTATGCAAGCCTGGCCTGGGAACTCACAGAGATGCTCCTGCTCTGCCTCCTGAGTGGACTAAAGGTGTGCGCCACCACGCCCAGCTCATTCCTTCCTCCTAACTGATAATCAATATCCAATTAGAGTGGTACATAACCTTTAATTTAGACAGCATTCTACTGGGTAATGTTGATGGAACTTTCATGCTGGATGTTCATTACCTCGCAAAAATCACTTGCAGTTGCTCATTCTTTTTACAAGTGATTATGGGATGCTCATCTTAGTGGCGACTCAGTCCCTTTCCTTGTTTTCTTTTCTTTGAGGCAGGAGTGTTGATTTTAGCAGTGCTCTTACCCTTCGAGGAAAAGTCACGGAACACAACAAAACCCACTAACAAGAGTTTTATTAAGGAAAGGAGAAAGGGACAGATGTGTTCAGGCCTGCTGAAAGGACACGTGAAAATGAGGGGGAGGGGACATGGGACCTGCCTTTTAAGGACCACCCCAGCATGCCCACACAGCCCACGTGGCTACTCTACGCATGCGCACAGATCATGTGGTCACGCCGCACACAATTTACGTGACAACGCAACGCATCGGTTATGTAGGATATATAACCCGGAAAGGACTAGGTGGAAATGACTAAGTGTCCCACTGGGGCATGGGTGATCATGGGGGCGAGGCTGGAATTCCTATCGTTAAGCTCACACCAAAGCCTGGGCTTGCTTCAAACTTTTTTGTGGCAGCCTGGCCTAAGCCTCCTGAGTTCTGGGATTACAGGCATGAGCTACCCACACTTGTTTGGCTCCCTGTACTGGTTAAATTTTGTCAACTTGACACAAAATAGAGTTGCCTGCAATGAGGGAACCTCACCTCAATAATTTCTTCCATCAGATTGGCCTGTGGACATGTCTGTGGCTCATTTTCTTCATCTCCTGCCCTTAGTTTAGGGTTGGTCAGTTTGAACGAAGACAGGGAGGCCGATAGGTCCAGAGTTTTGAGCTAAGCATGCCATGATCTAGCCTTGAACTTGCCTGGTGGTCTATCAGCAGAAAGCCCCTGCTGCAGGGAGAAAAAGCCCACCAGGCCTTCACTTTAAGCTGGTAGGCTTTTTTTTTTTTTAATAGAAGCATTTAACTGGGAGCTTGCTTACACTTTCAGAGGGTTAGTGCATGAACATCATGGTGGGGTATGGCAGTGGGCTGGCAGGCATGGTGTTGGAGAAGCAGCTGAGGGCTCACACCTGATCTCCGGGTTGCAGGCAGAGAGAGAGAGAGAGAGAGAGAGAGAGAGAGAGAGAGAGAGAGAGCAAAAATGGTTGGTCCTGGTGTGGGCTTTTGAAACCTATAAGCCCACCCCCAGTGACACATCTTGGTGGTGGTATTATGTTCCCCAAAATTCACCCCAATAACTGGCCACAGGTTTGATTTTATTAATAAGACTTTTTAAGATTCCTGCTACACATCTCTTCCAATAAGGTCATTCTTCCTAAACATTCCCAAACTGAGGACCAAGCATTCAAACATATGAGCCTATGGGTGCCATTCTCATTCAAACCACCACATTCCACCCCCTGGCCCCCATAGGCTTGTAGCCGTATCATAATGCAAAAATGCATTTAGTACAGCTTCAAAAGTCCCGATACTCTATCCTGTCTCAACAATTTCAAAGTCCAAAGTCCAAGGTCCCTTCTGAGACTTAAGGAAACCTCTAACTATGGCCCCTATAAAAGTAAAAAACAAATTACGTATTTTCAGCATACAATCGCATAGTATATAGATTGTCATTACAAAGGGAGGGATGGGGCACAGTATGGAAAGACTGGACCAAAGCAAGACAGAAAACCTGCAGGGCAGGCTCCACAGTCTGTATCTCTATGCCTGATGTCAAAGGGCTTCTTAGATGGCTCTTCATACCTCCCGCTCTTTCCAGTTTTGTTGACAACAGCACGTTTCTTCCTCGGGCTGGCTCCACACCCTGTCTGCCGCTCTTCTTGGCTCAGCTGTGCTATGGCTGTGGCATCTCCAGCATCCTGGGGTCTCCAGGAGAATCCAGGCTTCACCTTGACAGCTTCACACAATGGCCTCTCTAGACTTCGGTACAGGGACTCCCCTGACACACGCCTGGCCTCAGCAGCTTTCCTTAGCCGTGGTGGAAGAGTCCATAGCCCCCTTCCTTTATCCTTCTTGACTCCAAATCCAGAACTACATGGCGGAAACTGCCAAGTTCTGCTGCCTTGCTGCTAGGCTTTTGACTCAGGAGAGGAGGGTGAGGGAGAAGCTACATGTTTGCCGTCTTGGAAGTCTGACATCTTTTCTGTCTAGCTGTGGCTCCTCCCCCATCTATCCGCCCCTTAAGGCTATGTCTAACTTCCTTTCACAAATTCCCACGGCTTTCTGAGCTAGATGGGAGAGGGGAGGGAGGAGGACAGTGAGGAGCAGGGCCACAGGAAACAGGCAGTAGACGTTCAAAGAGAAATGAAGGGGACCGGGAGTCTATCTTAGTGGACAGACTCCTTATCCAGAATGCATGAAGTCCTGGTGGTGGTCCAGGCCTGTGATGGTATAGCACTTGAAAGATGGAGGCAGAAGGAACTGAGGTTCAAGGTTATCTCCACTCCACAAAGAGTTCAAGGCCAGCCTGGGCTAAAAGGAAATGATGACCTTTGTGCTACAGGTAAGGAAGTCAAATAAGTGATTTGAGTACAAGACTGGAGAGATGTGTAAATAGTAAACAAAAATTTAAATGACGTTTGTTTATTCCTTGTGTGCCGCTGAGCGTGTGTGCCACTACATGTGTGTGGGTATCAGAGTGCAACCTGCAGGCGTTGGGGGTGTGGTCCTTCTCTACTACGTGTGTCCCCCGGATTGAACTCAGGTAGCCAGGCTGGGCAGCTAGCGCCCTCCTTTACCTGCTGGGCCATCTCACTGTCCCCTCCCCCCACCCCTTTTTGTTGTTAAGAACGCAGGTTGATGAAATACAGTACAAGAAGTGTCAGACTGCGCAGTAAGGAGACTACTACCTGTAGTAATGTCTAAATCTTACTTCAGCAGCAGTAGCAGCCACCCGAGGAGCGATGGCACAGACCTCATGTAGGCAAAATCAGGATCAGTGGCTTCGGCACAGAAAAGAATATGAAGCTGACTGAAGTTTGTTGAAGTAGAAAGGCACTCAGGAAAAAAATAAAACAGGGGTTGAGGATTTAGCTCAGTGGTAGAGTGCTTGCCTAGTAAGTGTAAGGCCCTGGGTTCGATCCTCAGCTAAAAAAAGAATAAAACAGAGCATGGGTGTAGGCTTCTCAGAAGAGTTACAAGCAGGTGCCTTTTTTCTTTCTTTTTGTTTTGGTTTTTGTTTTTTTGTTTTTCCGAGACAGGGTTCCTCTGTGTAGCCCTGGCTGTCCTAGAACTTGTTTTGTAGACCAAGCAGGCCTTGAACTCATAGAGATCCGCCTGCCTCTGCCTCCCAAGTGCTGGGATCAAAGGTGTGCACCACCCACTGCCTGGCTCAGAATTCGTTGAATAACAAGTTCACAACAGGCATCAGTTTCAATAGAAGCAATTTCCCAGACAGTCTTGCTTTCCTTGACAGCCTTGTGGGAGAGAGCACAGGTTCTTTTATTCCAGTGTTGATCGTTGATATTAACTCTGAAACCACACATTATGTATTACTTTAAAGATTGTAAAGGGTCAAGAGGCCACAACAAAATTCAAGAAGTTTCAGAGCAGAGAAGCTGGTAAGCGATGGCGACGGAGCCTCTGTGGCTGTAAGGTGACAAAGCTCCTGGGCGTCTCTGACAAGTGCCGTGGCTGCTGCTGTGGAGTCAGGCGGCACTGTAGGGTTGAGCTGCAGGAGTGAGGTGAAGGACAGGCAGATGCGTGGCTGACAGGTTCAGGAGGGTGAAGCAGACAGGCTGACAGCAACTGAAGTAGATTAGTCGCCTCACACAGCAGGGACCGAGCCAAGTAGAAGCCCCTAGGACAGTCGGGAATTCGGAAATTCGTAGCCTGCCGGTCCCCTGACATTTACATCAGGCTGTCCAATGTCAGAGGACGGGTGGGGCTTGTCCTTCCTTTATGGGGCTCAGATGAGAGAGCTACGTTTCCTCAGTCTGGCATTTCTGATAAATCCTCGGGCCTGGTTTCATGACCTGCTTTTAATATGCTCATGTGCTCCTAGAGAGTCAATTTTCCCTGATAAATTTATATATAGGGTGGCTTCCTTTCTATTCCTTATCAGTCTGTGCCACGTGGGTATTACTGGACAGATGGTGCCAGTCACAATGTCCACGCAGGTGCACAGTTGTCTTTCAACCTCAAAAATGGAGTCTCTCAGGGCAGGGGCCTACCTGAAAAACCACTGTTTTACACAATGTGGCGAAACTCAGAGTGAGACACAGGCCAGTCTCAACAACCTTGTTCTAGTCCATTATGCCCTTCTCTATTGTATTTTATTTTTAATGCTTTGTCTTTCCTTTTTTTAAGATTTATTTTTATTTTATGTGTGAAGGTGCTTTACCTGCATGTATGTCTGTATACCACATGCATGTCTGGTGCCATTGGAGGCTTGAAGTGGGAGTCAGGTCCCCTGGAACCTGTAGTTACGGGCAGCTCTGAGCCCTCAGGTGGCGGCTGGGAATTGAAACTGAGGCCTCTAGAAGAGCAGCCAGTTGATCTTGACCTCAGAGCCATCTCGCCTCCCCTCTAATCTATCTTAGCTTAGTCTTTCATTTTGAAAAGTGGTAGTGAGAAAGAAAGAAGCCCGTGGTTTCCTTGTGTGAGTTACTGAGAAGAAAACGGCAAACAAGTCATTTTGAAGAAGCAGCCCGTGTGACCGGGATGCAGACTCATTGGGAGGTTGCGCCCGCTGCCTTTCTCGAAAGACACAGAAGCTTCACTTGCTTCTGGAAAGAATAGGCAGGGTAGGGGCTGGTGCTTGGGCTTGCAGACCCTCCCTGGTGGAAGGGTACCAGGGCTTGATGTTGACTGGCTGCCACACTGCAGGAGGGGCCTGTGTTCATTTGTATACTTTTGGAAACTAGACAAATGCCAATCTTCTAACTGACAGCTCTTGTGCCACTGTAGACAAAGAACTATGAAAAGAGAGGATGGTGTGACAGTGATTTTGAAATGGAGCTGAGGCAGAGCATACGCAGTGTGCTGGCCTGGTGGCCTTCTCTTTGGCATGTGTCTAAGCTGAGCTCTTTGCTATAGTGACTGAAGCTGCTGTAACTCACGGAAAAATGCTGGTGTGGGTTTCATTGAGAAAGTGAAAAATCCATCTTTTCAGAAATCACTTTTCTTTATCCTTTGTATGTGTGTGTGTGTGTGTGTGTGTTATTTTTTAATTTTAACTTTTTTTTCAGACAGGGTTTCTTTGTATAGCCTTGGCTATCCTAGAACTTAGAACTTGCTCTGTAGACCAGGCTGGCCAAGATCTGAGATCCTCCTGTCTGTGCCTCCTAGGTGCTGGGATTAAAGGTGTGTGCTACCATGCCCAGCCTAGTGTGTTGTGTGTGTGTGTGTGTGTTTGAAAGATAAGATCTCATTACACAGCCCAAGCTAGCCTTGAACTCAGGATCTTCCTGCCTGGGCTTCCCCAGTGAACCTTCACCCCCAGCTTCTTCATTCTTTGTGGAGCGAGCCAGGAAAGGCGGGCTTGGAGTAACAACTCGGTAGGAGATAGAAACAGGAGTCTCCTTACAAACTTCCCAGTGACTCTGTGGCAGTTTCGTCAAGTTATCTGTTGGTAACCGCTTTGCCTGTGAATTGCCAGTAAATGATGTCCTATAGTGTGCCATGATGAGTTTCTAGAGGGTATCGTGTTAACACTGCAGCCCCGTTAACCTTTAGGAAATCAATATTTCCATCTCAGGATTCAGAGAAGATGTGCATTGAGATTGTCTCCCTGACCTTCTGCCCAGAGGCTGAAGTCATGTCTGACGAGAATATACAGCAGGTGTATGTGGAGTACAAGTTCTATGATCTGCCGCTATCTGAGACAGAGACTCCGATGTCCCTGAGGAAACCGAGGGCAGGAGAAGAAATCCACTTCCACTTTAGCAAGGGTGAGCTCCCCTGCATGGTGAGTGGGCACAGGAGGCAACCAGACGTTTGTTGGGATCAGAGCTACTCTGGGGTTCCAAGATGGAGGTGAATCCACTCATTTCCCTAGTTATCATATTTACCAAAGAAGTCTATGCATATGGCTTAAAAAATATCAAGCAAGCCTGAAAAACAGATTTTAATTAAGCAGTCATTTATTCTACAGTGTCTCTACAAATCACTCTTTCTACCCCTACCCCATGACTGAACTCTGTAATGGCTTTTTAACTTTTTCGGTTATTTTTTATATTCACTAATCTATCTAAATACTATTTGCACTGCAGTTCTATGATACACTAGTTGTAGATATTCCTATCTCAGATAAAACTTTTAAGCTATGCTCCTCTACATCCATGTCCTTCACTCCCACACAACCGGGTCATAGTTTTTATTATTTCTGCTATTCTAGAGTAGATGTTAACTCCTGCAGTGCTAAAGTCTCTTCCTCTGCATTAGCTTTCCTGCCTTTGATATTTGTTGCCCACCTCTGTCTCTAGAGTGCTGGGATTAAAGCATACACTGCCATGCCTGCTGTGGTTTTTTATTTTAATACATGTTTCTCAGTAGCTTTCACAGGAAGGGATATTAGAAGTAAATAAATATTTTTGGAGAAAGTCAGGCATGATATCCATTTTTCTACCTTCCTATTTGATCGATACATAGCCCAATATATTTGATATTTGCACACACACACACACACACACACACACACACGTGTGCAGGCAGCCACAGATTGTATGCACACAGATGATTTTAGCTATTTTCTTTTTAAATTTTATTTAGATTTATTTTTCAAACCTGGGTATTCTTCCCACATGTATATGTCTGTTCATCACATGCATGCAGTGCCTGCAGAGGTCAGGAGAGGGTGTTGGAATCCCTTGGAAAGAGTTACAGATAGTAGTTAGCCACCATGTGGGTGCTGGGAATTGAACCTGGAACCTCAATGCTCTTCACCTCTGAGCCACTTCTCCAGTTCCAATTTTAGCTATTTTCTTTTTTAAAGACAGCATTTCTCTGTGTAACAGTCCTGGCTGTCCTGGAACTTGCTTTTGTAGACCAGACTGGCCTTGAACTCAGAGATCAGCCTCCCTGTGCCTCCCAAGTGCTGGGATTAAAGGCGTGCGCCACTACGACCAGCTCGATTTTAGCTATTTGCAGTAAAATCTTATGAAACAGGGAGCTAACCCTAGGCCTCCTTTGCCTGTTTGCTTTTTATCACTGTAGGATTTATCAGTCATGAGTCCTATATGCAAATAGCAACAATAGCCTTTCCCCATCTAGGGCCTCTTGTACACCAGGCAAACACTGTACCATGAGCTACAGACTCATCCCTCTACTCTTTGCTTTTCTTTTACCTTTCAGTGATAGACCTGGACCCAGTGGAACAACAAGGCAGAAGACAGTTTCTGTTTGCCATGCTGCATGCTCAAGATCCTGATGCGGGATGGTAAGCCATTTCACATTGACAATGCAGATATTCAGATAAGATTTACAAAGTTTGAGTTTAGTTTTGCATTAATGCTAATACTGTAATAATTTAATTTTCTCTTGATGAATCTCCTGTCTACTTGAGTCAACTTTATGTATGACTGCCCATTCAGTTATTTTAGGTTTAGTTTGTATTTCACCTGTGGCAGGGACGTGTGTGTGGGTGTGGGTGACAGCAACGACAGGAATCCTGATAGTGTCCTACAGGGGCAGACAGAACATTTGGACATTCTAAGGTCATCTTTCTTTCTTTTTCTTTCTTTCCTTCCTTCCTTCCTTCCTTTCTCTTTCTTTTCTTTCCCTCCCTTCCTTCCTTCCTTCCTTCCTTCCTTCCTTCCTTCCTTCCTTCCTTCCTTCCTTCCTTCCTTCCTTCCTTCCTTCCTTCCTTCCGTCTCTCTCTCTCTCTCTCTCTCTCTCTCTCTCTCTCTCTCTGAGACAGTTTCTCTAACAGGCCTAGATGTCTTGGAACTCGCTTTGTAGATCCGCCTGCCTCTGTCTCCTGAGTGCTGGGATTAAAGGTGTGAACCACCACTGCCCAGCTTATACTTGTATTTAAAAAAAAAAAAAAAACTTTAAAAATAGTATTTGTGGGGTTGGAGTGATGGCTCAGCAGTTAAGAGCACTGGGTCGCCCTTTCAAAGGACCCAGGTTTGATTCCTAGTATTCACACCACAGTTCACAACCATCTATACCTCTATTTCAGGGGATCCAAAGCCCTCTTCTGGCCTCTCACAGGCACCATGTATGTATGTGGTGCACAGACAAACACAAAGTTTATAAACCTTTTACTTATGTGTATGGGCATTTGTCTGCATGTCTGTTTCCCTTTTCCTCCCACAGTAATGCCGGTACCCTGGCTTTCTGTAGACTTGGGGTCTGAAGTCAGTATACTCTTTCAGCTCATGGCCAGTGTGCTGCTCTGCTTCAGGTAGAGGGCATGGTCTTTTAGAACTTGAGTTTTCAGCCCCATTCTTGCTGTCTCATCACAATTAGCAGCACTTGCTTTTACTGTGAGAGCCAGGAGGGACGGCACACACTTGCCACCATAGCACTTGGGAGGTGGAGTCAGGAGGCCAGTCTTGGATAGCTATGGAGTGAGTTACAGGCCAGCCTGGGCTTCATGAGATTGTCTCAAAAAGGCTGAGGCAGGTTAATGGGTAAAAGTGCTTGCTTCCAAATCTGATGGCTTGAGTTCAATCCCCAGGATACACATGGTGGAAATAGAGAACCGACTCCCAAAAGTTGTCCTGACTTCTACGGATGCCTAACCCCTCCCCAAAATGATTCCTGACTTCTGGCTCCTTAGAAAGGAGGGAGGCAGGGAATGGGATTCAGATTCAGGGAAAACTTATTATTTGTGATTACCTCTCCATTTTTATGTGTATGGGTATTCAGCCCGTGTCTGTGTACCACATGGAGTGCCCACAGAGGCTCAGATCTGCTAGGACTGGAGGGATAGATGACTGTGAGGCAGCAGCAGGTGGGTGGGTGCTGGGAGTCAAACCCAGGTCCTCTGGAAGAATAGCCAATGCTTTATTCCCTTAGCCACCTCTCCAAACTCCATGATTACTTTTTTTTTGGGGGGGGGGGTTCACTTTGTAAACTAGGCTGGCCTTGAACTCTGATCTGCCTGCCTCTGCTCCGGAGTGGGATTACACGTGTTTGTAACTTTAACGGTATTTTAGTTTGAAAACAGGCTAAATTAAATGGATTCCTCTTTACTTGTTTTCAGTTTAAAATTTACAGTGGTAAGTGATCCCCTGGATGAAGAAAAGAAAGAGTGTCAAGATGTCGGCTATGCGTACCTTGAACTGTGGCAGATACTTGAAACTGGAAGAGATGTCCTGGAGCAAGAACTAGAGAGTGAGTAATAGTTCTACACTTCTTAGTTCCATTCGCTCAGAGAAAATACCCACTTATGTGTAACTTTAACCTGTTGACATCATTATCTGTGAAGTTGGTAGACAAATGCTTTTTTTTCAAGTCTTTCCCCAACAGCTATATGTATTTCATTCTGGAACATGTCTATGTTCATCTAGACTCAATCCCCATAAGAGGAGAAGAGGTCTATTTTGTTTTTAATGTGTATGATGTGTGTGTACACAGGTGTCAATCTCAGGGGACAATTTGTAGGAGTCAGTTTCTTGCCTTCCACTGTGTAGGTTCTGAGGACTGACCTGCTGTCTGGCCAGCCCTAAAAACCCTTTCTTCTCTATTCTGGCTTATGTGCTCCTAATGTCTCCAAAGCACCTTAACCTTTCCCTCATGTGTGTACATCACACTATAATGGTTTCACTTTCCTATGAAATGAGGCAGGTAACTCCAATATGACAAATACTAGGCATTAAAAGTGCATAATTGGAGCCAGGCGGTGGTGGCGCACGCCTTTAATACCAGCACTCAGGAGGCAGAGCCAGGCGGATCTCTGTGAGTTCGAGGCCAGCCTGGGCTACAGAGTGAGTTCCAGGAAAGGCACCAAAGCTACAGAGAAACCCTGGCTCGAAAAAAACAAACAAACAAACAAACAAAAAGTGTATAACTGGATGAGTGTGATGGTATAGGCCTGGTCTATACAGTGAGTTATGGGCCAGTTAGGGCTAGAGTGAGACCGTCTCAAACAAAAAAAAAACCAAACAAATGTGTGTAAATGGAACACTGCTACTGCCTAACCTCTTTATCCTATTCCACAGTTGTGAGCCCCGGAGACCAGGCCATCCAAATTGGAAGGCTGAAGGTTTCCCTTCGAGCAGCTGCTGCCCTCCATAGCATTTACAAGGAGATGACTGAAGATTTGTTTTCATGAAAGAACTACTCCACTCTAAGATTTGAGGGAATCACAGGGAAAGTCTCTTATAAAGTAACATGCTATGCCATAAATCTGGTCTCCTGTGCTATCTGCTGTTTCTCAAAGTAATGGGGAGGCTCACCACCACCAGTGAACTTCTGTGGTACTAGCTGGATAAAGGCATTTTGTTCTAACACCATAACACGTTAGTAGGCAAGACTTCATTTCAGGAACTGCAAAGAAATGGCCATAAAAGACAAATTTACAAAAAACAAAACAAAAAAAAATCCCAGTTTATTTATCTTTTAGTTCTTCCAAAATTCAAAATATCAAGTCCTACTGCTAAGGAGAGAAAACAAACAAACATAAAATCTGAGAAGCCCCTTCTCTTAGTCACAGCAGAGGAGGCGAAGTGGGACAGGTAGAAGCAGGGCCTGCAGGGAGGGCAGCAAGAGAAAAGCCCCCAGTACTTCAGCTGATCATCAGAAGTGACCAGCACAGGGTGCCGCAGAGTCCAGCCTTGTGGGTGTGCCTCCTTCCAGCTTCTCTTCTTGTCAAGATACGTTAGGCCAACATGCCTTACTCTCTTTCAGATCTGTGTAGAGTCCTTTGAGCCTCCCTCTAGATTTCACCTGCAGAGTATACGGCACGGCCATTCTTCCTTAGATGTCTCAGAAGAGACAGTGGTGACTCTGCCTTCTAGCACTGTACAACAAGTAGACTTGAAAGGAGAAAAGCCCAGCCATGGAGTGCCAGTGCTTATGTCTTCCGAGGCAGCAGAAACGCCCCAAATGTGCATGAGGCAAGAAACCAGGAAAACTTAAGATGAGCCATCAACCACTCTGCCTTTAGCTCAGCTGTGTATACCATGATCGTTAGCAAAGCCCAAGAACCTTTCTTGAGAACTTCAGATCTGGAACTTAAAAGGGACGGAAGGAGGACTGAACCTGCGGGGCCAGAACCATGCTTCAGCTAAGTATGGTGGCTCAGGGCTGTAATCCCACCCAGCACTTGGGAGGCAGAGCCAGAGGATTACAAGTCTGAGGCCAGCCTGGTTTACAGTGACTTCAAGGTTAGCCATGGCAACATAGCGAGACTGTCTCAAAAAGCCATGAAAAATAAAAATGCAAAGAAAAAAGAACCATAGTAGAAATAGTTAGTGGTCAGCTTATACCACTGTCTTGGTAATTCAGCTTTGAAACACCAAAGATAGGTTGTCAGAAGAAAAGCAACGGTATCAAGAGTGGGAGGAGCCTCCTGCCCTTCAACATCGCCTCCCTTGCCAGCCATCTGAACGGGGCCACTGGCACGTGTCCTGGTGGGCCTGGAATTCCCCGAGTAGCTTGGTCCACACAAATGGCCCCTAAACCCATAAACACATACGGCAAAACGTCAACAAAATCAAAAGGAAAAACAGTTTCTAAGTCATGTCGGATTTTTAGGAGTTGTCTGCAGAGAGAATGGAGCATAGGACCAAGGTTCATATTACTTTCTCTTTTTCTTGGGGGGTGCAGAGCTGTGTCTGGAACCACGGTTTGAGCCACGGCCTGAACTATGTACAGATGCCTTCCTCTTCCGGCTCATACTTCGACTCTGTTCTTCTTCTTCCTCATAACGGCTTTCACGGTCCGCTAAGCAGAAGGCAGAGTGATTCGTTAGCTTAACATACCTACTATTAATGGATAGCATGAGCCAGTATGTCAATTTGGGTGTTAATCTTCATTTAGTCAGTTACTAGTTATGTGACCTAGACAAGTGCTCAATCTTTTGGAGCCTGAGTTTATTTACAAGGAGAATTAAAAGGCTACCTGCCCAAAGCACTTACCATAATGTTAGGGATACAGCAGCTAACACAATGATTTTAATTTTTAATAATTTCTATTTGGGGCTTGGCTTTAGAGTAGTAACACCAACTATACAATATTCTTAACTAACTTTCTGACTATGGGAATCACACTTCTGTGTACACTAAAAAGATTGAAGAGATGGAATCAAGTCCACCTGGAGCCTATGGACACATTCTAGATCTTACCTCTCCCTCTGGTCAAGTTCTACCTGTGGCTGAGATTTTGTTTCATGTATATTTATGTATTTTGTGTGTCTGTTTGGGGGAGCACACAGGGCAGAGTTGAAATTGGCTGTCTTCCTCAACCGCTCTCCATCTTCTGAGACAGGGTCTGGGACTGAACTTACAAGTCCACTAATGGGGTAGACGGGTCAGCCACTAACCCCCAAGGACCCTCCTATCTTTGCCACCCCAGCCCTGGGACTACAGGCATACACTGCTGGGTCCAGTTTTTACGTAAGGGCTCTAGGAACTTGAATGGGCTTCTTAAACTTGAATGGCAATCACTGCACCAGCTAGGCCAGCTCCTCAATCTCCCACCCAAACCATTTTATGGAGTTCTTTCCCAGTTCTCACTGGCTCCTAACATTAACACCTCAGGACAAAGAATAGTGTTAGAAATTTGCACATAAATTAAATGAATAAATCACCCAAAACAACAAATCTTAAAATAACCTTTTCGAGCTTCTTCTTCTAGCTCATCCCAGTCCTTCCCGCTTTCTTCTTCACTGCCCAGAGATTCCTTGGAATAGTCTGGAAAAATATTGATTGCACATTAGTCATGTAGAAATACAACAGAATGTAGAATATTTTCCTTTTTAAAAAGCAATCTCTAGGAGTGGTATCAGATGAGGAAGCGCTAGCGCTCGCGCTCTCTCTCTCTCTCTCTCTCTCTTTCTCTCTCTCTCTCTCTCTCTCTCTCTCTCTCTCTCTCTCTCTCTCTCTCTCTCTCGGTTTTTCGAGACAGGGTTTCTCTGTGTAGCTTTGCGCCTCTCCTGGAGCTCACTTGGTAGCCCAGGCTGGCCTCGAACTCACAGAGATCCGCCTGGCTCTGCCTCCCGAGTGCTGAGATTAAAGGCGTGAGCTCGGCGTGTTTTCGCCTTTAAAATGTATTTTCTATGTGTGCAGGTGCATTGGCCTGTGCATGTACAGAGGAGGGTGTTTAATGCCCTCTTCTTTACCTTATTTCCTTCCAACAGGGCCTCTCAGTGAGCCTGGAGCTCCTGTTGTTTGGTTTTGTTTTTGGCTAGGCTGGTGGCCTACAAGTTCCTCCTGGTTCTCCTGTCTCTGCCCCCATCATTCCCTGGGCTATTACAGGGGAGTTTGCAGCTGGCTTTCTACATACACGCAGGGGATCCGAGCTCAGGATCTGTAACAGCAAGTGCTGTTACACACACTGAGCCATTTCTCTAGTCCAACAAATACTCTCTAACCTGATTCTTCTGCTTCTGATGAATAATCTTCATCACTGTCCTCTTCTTCCTCTTCATAGTCATCCTCAGAAGGATTAAAAGTCTCATCTTCAATCTCAGACTCAGAGTCTCCTTCCTCAGCATCACTTCCCTGGTGAAGTACAGAAAGAATAAGGACCCATTTATTACTTTTATCATATTTGCCTTATTAACAAATTAATTGAATGTACTTAGCACACTAGCATTTCATATATAAAAACAAAACATAAGAAAGTCAAATGACCAAGAGAGATAAAGGACTTGTCTTAAACTCATTAAGATACACTTATTAGACTCTGAAACAGCCAATTCATCTGTGGAAATTAATGACAGAAACACACTTTCTATTAGTGCACTATGCCAAGGAGGGCTCTATTTAAAACAAGTTTTTAATAAAAAAAATTTTTTGAGACAGGGTCTCACTGTGCAGTCCTCATCTGGCACTCGCTATATAGTCTAGGCTGGTCTTGAACTCACAGAGACCTATCTGCTTGCCTCTGCCTTCTGAGTGCAGAAATTAAAGGTGTGCATTACCACACCTGGTGACTATTTCTTTATTATTTATTTTTTAAAGATTCACTTCTTTATATTTTACGTGTATAGGAATTTTGCTTGCATGTATGTCTATAAACTGGGTGTGGCAGTGCTGTGGCTTTAAATCTCCTGGAACTGGAGTCAGATGGTCATGGACTGCCATGTGGTTGCTAGAAATTTAACTTGGGTCCTCTAGAGGAGCAGGCAGTGCTCTTAACGTCTCTTCAGCCTCGGGAGGACAATTTTTTAAAATACTTTATGTAATAAGCCTCAATCCCATCTCCTCCAAACACTAGAAACTGTGAGGAATAATTTTATAAATTCAAAGAAATGTGGGCAATGACTACCAATACCCAGTGAATTAATTTTTACCTGTAGAACTAACCTAAAAAATTAACTAAACATTAATACTGAGTTATGACTTTAGCTTCTCTCTGCTGGTCAGGTGCTTTATGTGCTACTTCTCGATGTCATTCTCTTAAGTGCCTAACTGACCTCAGGCAATACTGCATACAAAAATAAACAAGAAACCCCACTCACGCACCTCACCCTCAGGTTCCAGGAAAGACCAGCCACCTTGTTCGAAGAAGCCCTCAGGGTCATCAACAATGGTCTTCATGATTTTAGTCCAGTTGAGGGATTGTACTCCTTCTGTGTACTTTAGGTCACAGGAACTAAAACAACATTACAAAATCATAATCAAACGGTATTTTCTGACAATGTCAACTGTTATTATGACTATTAGCTTTCACTGGACATGCCTCAAATGGCTGGTATTTGAATTCCCAGAGCACTGACCCTCATGGCAGAAAAGCATTCCAACCCATCCAAGCTTTGTTCCTCAAAACAATTCTGAGTTATTCCTTTCCTCCAGTGATTCTGTTCTTTATCTGTCTTTGTATGACTCACCCAGGCTTCCCTACCCCTTGCTGATGCCACCTTAATTTCATTCATTCACCCATAATGAAGAAACAAGGATAGTTTCCCTTTGCCCTTCCCTACAACATTCCTGTTTTCCTATCTGTTTTCATTTGACAAAGGCACTCTCTGAAGATGGGCATATCTTTCTAAGTATGTAAAATGTTTTCAATTTCTAAGGTGCTTACATGACTTTTTACTAACTTGTGTTATGGACTGTTATGTTAAAGGGATGACTGAGAGGAGAAAAGGAGGTCTAGAGAGATGGTCCAGCAGTTACGAACTCTTGCAGAGGACCCATGTTTAGTTCCCATTACCCACTTGGTGGCTCACAACCGCCTACAACTCCAGCTCCAGGGGATCCGAGTCCTTCTTTAAACTCCATGCATACCAGGTCCACATGGAGTATGCATATACATTCATGCAGGTAAAGCATTATATTCATAAAATTAATCTTAAGGGGTTGGAGAGGTGGCTCACAACTCCATGTTCTAGGAGACCTGACACCCTCACACAGATATACATGAAGGCAACACACCAGTGCACATAAAGTAGAAATTTAAAAAATAAAATCTTAAAAAGGATACAGAAAAAGTGACTACAGTGAGGATAAAAATAAATGTCTGTCTGAGACCTACTAACAGAATCTGCCTTAAGCAATGTTACCTACACTAAAATTTCTACTTTCTAAATCTTAATAATTAACCTAGGTCCTCTGCAAGAGCTCATAAATTTAGTAATTTCTAAATTTTCTAAAATAAAATTCTAAATTTTCTAAAATTTCTATTCTAAACACTAAGAAACTCTGTGAGGAATAATTTTATAAATTCAATTATATAAATTTTTGTTTTTATTTATTTATTTATTTTTGAGACAGGGTTTCTCTGTGTAGCTTTGGTGCCTGTCCTGGATCTCGCTCTGTAGACCAGGCTGGCCTCGACTCACAGAGATCCACTTGCCTCTGCCTCCCGAGTGCTGGGATTAAAGGCATGCGCCACTACTGCCTGGCTTATAAATTTTAATTTATATAAATTTAATTTTTTAAAAATTAATTAGCCAATTTAATGAATTAACCTGGGTCCTCTGCAAGAGCTCATATCTGCTAAACCATCTCTGTAGACCCTCCTTTTCTTTTGGTAGTAAGATAAACATGGAGTACAGTCCTTTCCATATGGAACAACTAGAAAGCCACACGGAAGAACAGTTTCTGGACAATGGAAGAAAGTAGCAAGAGTGCAGTCCAGTTCTTTGGGAGACAAACACAAACAAGGTTTTGTCTCTGATCTGCTTCAGTTCTAACTGGGGCAACTCAAGACAGAATACAGGAAATCAAGCAACACTAGATCGCTTTCATACTCAATACCACCATGTTCTCTCCACCCCAACATTCATTTCTGTTGTCCTCTGCAGGCCAAGAGCTGGGAATGGCTCATGTCATTGACTGCATGACTTCAGCCTCCCTGACCCTCCCACCTCCCATTCCCTTTGCTAGATACACTGCCCTCTTGTTCTGTGAACACAGAACGAGTCACTAGTGTCACTGAGATTGTTTCTCATCGTTCCATTCACACACAAAGACTAACGTGTTCGGTACATACAGCACTACTATAAGTAACCCTTCACTTCCTAGTGTTTGACACTTAAAAGCATAATTAATTTCTTATCTGGCATTACTGTACTTTCATTATAGATTACCCTCTGATAGTGATTAATTTTGTAGACAATATTTTAATAGCAAGGTAGGACTAGAGGTTGTGCCTGGTGACTTGGCTATTAGTCTAGCTGGGGAAAACAAGACTGCAACCTGGAACAATGAGGTAGTGGGTGGGGGAGGGAATCAAATCCAGCCGAGGAGCAGTAATATAAAAGCAGGTGACATCACTCCTCCCCAAATCATCAACCCTTATGGCCTGCAGTGAGTGGATTAGATGAAATTTCAGAAAAAGAACTCAGAAAGCAAAGACCACTTAAACTCCTAAACAAATTCCAAAAGAACACCATTGCTGAAGGAAATAAGAGAATATAAGCTATGAAAATATAGCCATGGGGCAAGAGAGATGGCTCAGTGGTTAAGAGCACTGGCTGCTCTTCCAGAGGATCCAGATTCAATTCCCAGCACCCACATGGCAGCTCACAATTGTCTGTAACTTCTGTTCCAGGGGAATCTGACACCTTCACACCAATGCACAGAAAATAAAGTTAAATTTAAAAAAAGATAATAAAAGCTACGAAAGAGGAAGTCAGACAATCTAATGGAAAAAAAAAAAATCCTTACAATTGGAAGCACATATGAACTCAGATACCCAAAGCAATCTTGAGCAAGAAAGTAAAGTGTACATACTATCATTCTTGATTTCAAGTTGTATTACAGCCACAGTAACAATAGCATTGTACTTACACAAAACAGACCACAGATCAAAGGGACAGAACAGAAGATCTAGACATAGTGATAGTCACATGATTTTTGACAACGATGGCAAAAATACACATCGGAGAAGTTAGCCTCATTAGTTAACAAAGAGGTATTATAAAAAGAATATTCACTTGTAAAAGAATGAACTAGATTCTTATCTCACACTGAACACACACTTGCACCCCCCTCAACAACAACAATAACAAATAACAAATGGGCTGGGCAGTGGATCTCTGGGAGTTCGAGGCCAGCTTGGTCTACGAGTGAGTTCCAGATAGCTAGGAGAAACCCTGTATTGAAAAACAAACGACAAATAGGACCTCATAAAATTAAAAAGCCATACAGCAAAAGTTAACTGAAGACAGCCTACAGAATGGGAGGAAAATCTTTGCCAGTTATCTGACAGAGGATTAATGTCTAGAATAAAGACAAAGGTTGTTTTTCTAGAAGCACATGGGTGCTTACAACCATATATAACTCCAGTTCCAAGGGATAAGATGCCATCTTCTGGTCTTCATGCAAGTAATGCACAGACATACATGTAGGCAAAACATCTATACATAAAAATGAAAAAATACTAAGAACTCAAAACCTAACAAGAAATCAAAACAAACCAACAATAAATAGATTAATAAACAGACAGGAGCCTGGGGATGTAGCTCAGTTGGTAGAGTGCTTGCCTAGCATGCAGAGCCCTAGGTTTGATCTCTAAAACTGCATAAACTGTGTTGGGGCACACAACCAGCAATCCTAGCACTCAGGAGGTCGAGGCAGGATAGAAGAAGTTCAAGGTTATCCTTGGTGGTACATATTGAATTGAGGTCAGTCTTGCTTTCATGAGACTCTGTCTTAAGAGAAGAACAACAAAATCTCAGTGAAAAGACTCAGGTAAGGGCACCTGCTAACCTGAGTTTCATCCCTTGAACCCACATGGTAGAACAAAGACCCGACTCCACATGTGAGTTGTGGCATGATGCTGCATGCCCGGCCAACAAATAAATAAAGGTAGAACATTTGGGGCCAGAGGGATGGCTCAGAGGTTAAGAGTGCTCACTGCTCTTGTAGAGGACCCTGGTTCAGTTTCCAACATCTACTTCTCTTCTGGCTTCTATAGGTTCTTGCACACATATAGTACAGATCCATACACACAGGCACACAGATTCATAAAAGAAATATAATTGTTAATGAAAATATGAAAAAATGTTAAGCTTCACTGGCCATCAGAGAAACAAAGATCAAAACTACAATGATTATTTCATCTTACTTTAGTCAGAATATAAGTCACCAAGAAAAAAAACAAATGACAATGGACAAGAGAATCCTCATACATTTATTCAATCTCTGTGGTAATCAATATGATGCTTTCTCAAAAGACTAGAAATCCAATCTACCTTTGCACTCCAAGCCAATATGTCACAGAGGTATTTGCATATCAGTGTTTACTGCAGTCCTGTTCACAGAAGCTAAGCTATGGAACCAACCCAGGAGTGTAAAAACGGAGAAGGACCTGATATACATAAATGTCAATGCAACTGTAGGCAGCATGTAAGAGAACTGAGCCAGTCTCAGAAATAAGTATTGTATGTTTTCTCTCAGTTGGGGTTCCTAGATTTAGTCACATAAATTCATACAAGTATAGATTAAATCAGAGTAGAAGTCAACTGTTTAGGTGAATGAAGATGATTAAAAAGAGAGGGTGTATACTGTATCACCTAATACACACACACACACACACACACACACACACACACACACCAGAGACAAGATTCTCATGTATTACTTGGGCTGGACCCCAATTTCTGGGCTCAGGTAGTTCTTCTGTCTCAGGCACCCGAGTAGCTTGAACTACAGGCACACACCATGGTGTAACAGACATAGCATTTCATAGGACAGGGTAAATGGGAAGTGGCCAGCAGGTTTACTTACTTCAGCCACTCCTTGATGGGGTCTAGAGAGGCGACAGGAATGGCATTGATCATTGTGACTTTCTTGCTGTAATCCTTGTAGACAATCACCATATCAAAGTTCTTCAGGTGAAACTGGACCCTCTCAAAATGGATCAGCTCCACTTCATCCAATGTCACCACAAAAGGTGGCTGTCAAAACAGGAGTTGCATCATTATAATGTAAACTTCCCTCCAAGCATTTTTCAAATGGTTTCAGAATCTAAATCACCACACAAAGGAAAACTGTTTTGTTAATTTTTTAAATTTTTTTTTTTCTTTTTTTTTTTTTGGTTTGTCGAGACAGAGTTTCTCTGTGTAGCTTTGCGCCTTTCCTGGATCTTCCTCTGTAGACCAGGCTGGCCTTGAACTCAAGAGACCCACCTGCCTCTGCCTCCCTGCTGGGATTAAAGGCGTGCTCCACCACCTCCCAGCTTGTTGTTGTTTTTAAAGATAAAAGCACATACTAAGAACTTTTAGTGCTTCTCTCAAGGAGAATAAATTCAGGGAATCCTCAAACTTATCATTTGCTTAATAAATTTTAAATCTGAGCTAGGCATCACAAGATGAAAATCAGAATAATTAGGATCAAAAGGAATCCCTTTCCCCGCTCTCCTACCCGCTTTGGGTTTTGAGACAGGTTTCTCCATGTAGCCCTGGCTGTCCTGGACCTGCTCTGTAGACCAGGCTGTCCTGGAACTCAGACATTTGCCTGCCTCTGCCTCCCGAGTGCTGAGATTAAAGGCATGTGCCACCACCCCTGGCTCCTTTCCCTTTCTAACAATTCTGTCACTAAGAGTAAGCAAGAAGGATGTGGGTGTTACTCAGCAGTACAGCATGTCCTCAGCAAGTAGCAGACTGTGGGTTTAATCTCTGAGCAGTGGGGAAGGAAGAAAAGTGAAAAGGAAAGGACAGAAAATGAAAAGCAACAATAAAGGGATGCAAGGATACTTACCCACTCTGTAGCATTTACCAGTGCACTACTAGTGGGCTGAAGGAGACAGGTACTCCTGTAGGGAGCCCCATTAAACCTGAAAGAGAGTAAGAAAACAAACAGTCCACTTACTACACCAGAGACTGCTGTTGGCATAAAACAAGCACCTTCCCTTGGCCAAACAGCTCCCAAGGAAATCACTCATGTAAACCCTTAAGATTTTAAAAATGAGCTGGACAGTGGTGGCGCACTCCTTTAATCCCAGCACTTGGGAGACAGAGGCAGGCGGATCTCTGTGAGTTGGAGGCCAGCTTGGTCTACAAAGTGAGATCCAGGACAGGCTCCAAAGCTACAGAGAGAAACCCTGTATCAAAAAACAAAAACAAACAAAGAAACAAACAAACAAAAAAAAGATTTAAAAAATGTATGTATCTACTTTTTAAAAAATTACTTGTACATGTGTGCCCGCATGTGGGTATGTGCACGTGAGTGCAGGTGCCCAGAGGCCAGAGGCACCAAGTCCTTCTGGAACCATCTCTCTAGCCCCAAATCCTTACAATCTTTGAGTTGTTATCCTAATGATTATCAGTTATAGGAAGAAAGAGTATATGTGATGCTAAATTATTAGAGAAACAATAACCCATTCCCTAAAACCTAGACCCATGAGCTTTCAGGATAAGACAAGAGGAAGAGGAAGTGTATTACCCCAGGTCCCTAAACGGTACTTCAAACTCCAGCTCCTCCTTTGTTAGAGCCTCTACTTTTTCAATGAAATTCTTAAAGGCTGTTTTCAGTTTGTGTCTCATTTCTCGTTCCATCTGTGGAGGAAAAAGAGTATTATTCACAGTCATCATATGACTTGTTAACAGTATTTCCCCTCAAAAAGTTCAAAATTCTTTTGTAGTTTTAATTTTCCTTACTCTGACACCTGATCGTGTTTAAGGCTCAAACCATAAACTATAGAGCTGACTGTCTAGCTTATGCTTAGTTCATAAGTCATTACACTGAATCACCAGAGCAGACACTGAAGTTATTTGGTACCTATTTAGGAGCATAAAATACATCCCTCAGCTCATACTTAACCCTACTCTACTACTCTGTAAATATGATTCTGAATTCCTCAGACCTGCTCGGCATAGAGGTCATCTCGGTCATGCATGTGTTGATGTTTCCCCAAATCCGTAGTGATCTCTCCAACTTCTGTGTAGAACTGTACATCTGTGTGTCGTTTCTTCCCAAACATGATAGCATTCTAATGATAAACCAGAGGGAACAGGAAAATTAGAAGACTTAGGCCACCCAATCTACAAAAAGACAAGATGCTTTAAGAAACAAAACACAGTCAGGCGTGGAGGTGCACACCTCTAATCCCAGCACTTGGGAGGCAGAGAAACTCTCTCTGAGTTCGAGGCCAGCCTGTTCTACAAAGCAAGTTCCAGGACAGCCAGGGTTGTTACACAGAGAAATTCTGCCTCAAAAAACAAAACAAACAAACAAACCTCCCCAAACCCCAAATACTTCAAACCTAAAAATACACATATGTACTACACTACTGACTGCCCTTTGTGCCACAGTGGCAAACCTGTCACAGGGTAGCCAACCACCTGACTGGAACTGAGGCCCACCTCACAGGAGAGAAGTCACGTGTCACTGGAAACCTACTCAAAAGCCATGAGGTGGGAGGTCATACTTTCCAGTGGGGAAACTATACCTGTTGTTTTGCTAAATGGATAAGATACACCTATCAAATTACCTTCTAAATAATTATGTTAATCCCTACAGATTAGTTCTGCTGTCATCATCTTTGGTCAGAGAAGCTTCTTTTTGCATTGTGCAGTGGTAACTACAGAAACTTGTAACTGGTCAAAGTACTAAGACCAAATGACTGTTGCATGCTCATGCATAAATAGGACATCCCATCATTCCCTTCATGGCTGAGGAACATTGCAGAGGAAAGGGAGAAACAACATAAGATGGGGAAGAGTAGTCCTCTGGGAATGATCTAACCACTGTACTCATGACGTCATAGCAGCTGTGGCTATCTGTCAACGCCCTATCGTACAGAGAAAGAACCTGGGTTGCGAAGGGAGGGAGAGACATTTTCTTCAGTAGTGTAGTCACTTAACAGGTGCCCAGATTCCTGTAAATAACTTCAACCACACTCTTGCAGGCAACCCTAATCAAAGCCACCGGGCCACTGTATTTTATAAACATATTATTAAAGTCCTCCCTCCCCTTTTTGATTTGAGACACTGTTTCTCTGTGTAATAGCCCTGGCTGTCTGGAACTCACTCTGTAGACCAGGTTGGCCTTGAACTCACAGAGATCTGCCTGCCTCTGCCTCCTGAGTGCTGGGATTACAGGCATGCTCACTCCTGCTGGTTATTAAAACCTCTTTAATGATTATGATTTTATGTAATAAAAGAATATTAAGCTGGACGGTGGTGGCGCATGTCTTTAATCCCAGCACTTGGGAGGCAGAGGCAGGTGGAACTCTGTGAGTTGGAGGCCAGCCTGGTCTCCAAAGCGAGTTCCAGGAAAGGCATAAAACTACACAGAGAAACCCTGTCTGGGGGGGGGCGGGGAAGAATATTAAGCTTTTGCTGAGAGCGTTAATCACAGCTAGCTTAGGTAGAAGAGTGTACCTTGAGGTGAAAGTGCAAGACAATAATCATCTCCCCGTCACAGGGCTGGAACAAAGCGTGCTTAATATTATTGTACAGAATATCCACTTTGTCTCCTCGAACAGACGTGAAGCGGAAACCTGGGACAAAGAACGAGGTCACCATGTGTCAAGTAGTATCTTAGGTTAGGCCAAAGACAGGGAACTTAGTTGAACAGGGTCAGAGGAAGCACCACATATCAAGTTCCCATTCATCCTGGCTGTCTTGTAATGTGGGTTCCTCCCAGCACTTCTCTGGCATCCTGTATTCTCTGAAGCTACAGTCCCGGCACCTGAGAGGTCATTCATACATACCATTGACATGAGCCTCCAGTGAGCCTTGCATTCTCTTCTGAGCAATGTTTGGACGAATGTACAGGTCTTTCAGTTTTGGGTTACTCCGATTGAGATTGATCACCAGTGAATCTTGTTTCACAATTCCCTAAGTGTTACAGAACAGTCTGTGAGTGTGTATGTATCCTCACCTGCATGCAGGTGCTTGTGTTCAGACTCACCTCTTTTTCTTTCTCTTCAGCTTCTCGCGTCTTGTAACGTTTCTGTACTTCTTTTATAATTCGGAAAGCATTCTGAAGATTTAAGGCTGGTACGGTCTGTTCTCCAGGTGCTTTCATATTTGAAGCTCGGTATGTACTACAGAAGAAGGACCATTATAATAGATATTAGGATAGGCGACCTGAACCCATCACTATAATTTATAAGTGGTTAATCTTTCTATTATGTGTACATGCTGATGTGTGTGCTTGTGTGGAAGTCAGAGGTCAACACTGAATGTCCTTCTTAACCTCTCTCTACCTTTTTTGAGAGGCTCTTTCACAGATCCCTATAGATGGGCTGGTTAGCAAGACCAGGGGTCCCCCTTGTCTTTACCTGGAACTACAGACGCAAACCGCTGCACCTGTTCTTTTGGTGTTTAGTACGTGGATCCTGGGAGATCTGAACTTAGGTCCTTACGCTTGAATGACAACCACTCTACCAACTCTCTCTCTTTAAGACTATCTTTAAAAGACAATTTCATACAGCCCAAGCTGGCTTTGACCTTGCTATGTTCAAAGGATGGCCTTGAACTCCTGATCCTCTGGCAGCACCTCCCCGCTCCCACCATGCCCAGATGGCTTAATGTTTTTTATAAAAACAAAACAAAACAAAACAAAAAACAACAACAACAAAAAAAAAACTACCACTAAATATGGGAATGGCTGGAAATCAGGGAAAAAAAAGTCTTTAAAATGGAAAATATCAATAGCTAATCCACTGGAGAAGAGAAATCACACTGATATTTTTTCAAATTTGACATAGTATCTCCTAATATTCCATCCCACTCCACAAAGGAACAGAAAACAAAATTTAATGTAGCACCTTTTTTTTTTTTTTTCCTTTTTTTTTTTTTTTTTTTTTTTTTTTTTTTTGAGACAGGTCCTCTTGAATGTGGGTTTCAAGCTGTACTGGGGCACCATAGTTGGCCCACACATATTTTTTTTACCTGAGGATTCCCTGCAAAATGTGTACGGTGAATATAAAATTGCTTATGAGGATTCTAAACTAGGATCCATACTTAAACTATTACAAAGTCATCATCATGTAAACCTAAACAAGTACCACCAGGCCTTGCAGTGGCTTCTTAGGACAGATGCGGCAAACAATGAACACCTGAGATCACTGCTCCCCTGGCAAGGGTTGGGGACAGTCGTTTCCTGGGGACTCACATTTCCTTGACAAAAGTGGCTTCAGGATTAGGAAAGATGTTGCCCTCGTTCCTGCCCAGAGCACTGCCTGGACAATAGAAGTTGATTCGCAAGTAAGTGTAATCTCCTTCCACAGACATGCTTATGTTCTGTCCAGAGAAAGAGAGGAAAGTTAGGTTTGTTACCAGACTACAGAGAGGTTAAAATGACATTAGCAGCTGAGAGTATAAGGGGCTGAGAATGAAGCTCAGTGGCAGAGCGTTTATCTAAAGTGTACATGGTCCTGGTTCAACTCCTAGCTGCACAAGAAAAAGTCTGAATTTTGCTGCTCTTTGAGTCAAACCTATGAAACTGAACCGAAATTGAGACAGGCACATTAAGCAGTGTTTTTCACATGATTAAGTGACTGCCTCTCAAAAATAAATAGGTGAGTAAATAAATAACCTAATTATAAAAGTATCTTATGACAGGGATACATTTTAATGTTAAACAATGGTTACAAATCAAAGAAACACACAAATTCTAGGGGCTACAGGAGATGCTCAGGTGGTAAGTGCTTGCCGCACAAACACGATGACCCAGGTGTGGATCCCCAGCACCCACATACAATCCAAGTGCGGTATGGACAGCTATAATCCTAGGGCTAAGGGCAGGCAGAGACAGGTGGATTTCCAGAGCTTGGTGGCCAGCTACTTTAGCCAATCATCCAGCTTAGAGCTCAATGAAAGACCCTGTCTCAAAACGTAAGGTAGAGAGAGCTATACAGTTAAGACATTTGACACTGACCTATGGCACATGCACCTATATGCCCCCACAAAAACATACACATATACAACACAAACAAATTAAAAAACCAAATCACTGGCCAATTATCATTCTAGACTAATTTCCTACGAAGTGAAAACTGGGATGGAAAAAGAGCAGGAGATAAAGGAGAGGCAGAAAACAGCCCACTGAAGTGTAGGACGGAGTTCAGAACGGGAGGAAGGCAGAAATTAGTGAAGTAACTACAACTGGAATCTTAAAAACTTGACAAGTGACACCTGACTCGGGAGTACTGGTACCTTGATTGTGGCAATATGGAAGGGTGTGGCAATGCCAAATACGGGCATTATCACAGTCTCATATTTTTTATCAATGTAGATCTTCATTTCCCGAATATGTGGTTCCTTAGGCATCAGAGATGGGTTTTTGTAGGACACATTAGATTTTCGAGCTCTGGAGTGGCGTTAAAAAAAAACAAACAAAAAAAAACACGAAAAAGATAACTGAGAAATCTCTACAGTCACAGATCTCTAGACAACAGTCTCACTCAGTGTGGATTCCTACTTCTGAATCTGCTGTTCCCCTTTCTGCTCCGTCAGCCTCCTCTTGGCTTCCTCGTTGAGCTGGGCTGCCAGTTCCTTCTGATGTGCTCTCCGCTTCTCTTCTGCGGTCATTTCATTCTAGCAAAGTGAGAATCAAGTCACAGGACACGTGGAGCACGTGACAGGACATCACTGTTTTGTCAGTCTCCTGACGCCTCTGTGGTTAGCATTATGTGACCCTAGCAGGAATCAAACTGGTACTTCTCTGCCTCAGCCTCTTGAGTGTTGGGATTACAGATTAATTAGCATGGGATGGCCCATCTGATATCCAGCAGTCAACTTACCCGGGTTCTTTCTGTCAGTAACGCTGCCCTAGAGCCTCTTCCCAAAAGGTCCTCTGCCTCATCTTTCTCTTCCTCCTCCTCTTCATCATCCTCATTCTGTGGGAATAAAGTATAATAACACCGTTAACTGTTTTTTTTAAAAAACCAAAGCTGCTTAACTTTTCTACTGTACTCAGATTCCTGTAACAAGCACTTAGAGCTTTCTCACCTTTAGGAAAATCCCCACATTCTTTACTTTCTTTTTTACAGAAGTAAGAACAGTGGCTGGGCCATCCTAGAACAAAAAGAGAATTTAGACCTTCAACTTGAAGTGAACACTTGCTTTTAACTTACCACATATCTGGGCAATATCATGAACTTTCCAGATTCTAAAATGCTTAAAAAAAATTGTTTTTACTCTCCCAGTTTCTCTTTAGAAAATACAATTTGAGCAATGGTTTATTTGAAATCTGGCTTTAACTAGCTCTGTAGCATTTGTGTTTTCTTTTTTTAAGCCTCTTTATTTGTATATGGGAATAATAAAACTGCCTTCTTTATACAGATATTATAAAGATCAAAAGATACGATAATACACATAGGTTCTTAGCTTCTAGTATGAACAATGGAACAAACTATCATCACTAAAAACCAATTCTGGACTGGAGAGATGGCTCAGTGGCTAAGAGTGCATATTGCTATTGCACAGGAAAAACCTGAACTCAGTTCCCAGCACACATGCTGGGCAACCCACAACTGCCTGCAATTCCAGCTTCAGGGGTTCAAAGGCCTCTGGCCTCCATAGGCACTCATATACATATAGACACTTGAAAAACAAACCAAAAATCAATTCTGGGATCGAGGAGATGGCTAGCCACGGGAAGAGAACACTTACTAATGAGGAACCCACAAAAAAGCTGGGTGTGATCATACATAGCTGTAACCCCAGCTCTGAGTGAGACAGGAGGATTCCAGGGAATTTTTGTTACTAAGCCTCACCACCAAAACTTGAGTGCTAGATTCAGGGAGAAACACTGCCCCAAAGGAATACACAGGGAATGGTAAGGATACCCAATGCCCCTTTCTGGTCTCTGTGTGTCCATTTGTACATACATATATGCAAACATTCAAAGTCACATACACACATACAAATGAACATGAAATATTAGAATTAGTTCCTAATTTAAAGTACTCATGGCCTGGCCAGAGAGAAAGTCTTTACTCGTAACTGTTCTATCAAGTCTAGGTAATGGACTTCACTAGTTAGCAACCATTAATAAAGACCACAAGCACCAGAGTCCACAATAGACTTCAAAGATTAGTTCACCAACACTGAAAGTTTAGGAGGTAGCACACCTCATCTACAAGCACGGTGTCACCAATGAACAGGGCATAGGTTTTCTCTTCTGGTTTTTTCCCATCTTTGTTGGTCAGGTCTGAAAATCCCAGGTTGATGCTGAAAACCATTCCTAAAATAATAAAATGGCGACCAGTCAGTGGCTACGAAGGGTGCAGAAAGATTTACACAGAAAAGAATGACAGGGCATCACTCAAAAAATTATTTTCTTATTGCATGCATATAAAAATTACCTTTCTTTAGCTTATACTGATTTTTACTATTGATTACTAGAGAGCCTTCACGGAATTCAATTCCCATCCCAAATCTGAAAACAAAGAAAGAGAAATACAAGCAGCAGGTTAAAACATCAGTAATAGAGCCCAAAAGTGATTACAACTTTCAGATAAAGCAGGCCAACATAGGGAAGTGATTTGCCCTTCATGATCTATCAAAAAGAAGTGTGTGTGTGGGTCATGGCTCATGGTCAAAACAGGAAGCTGAGGTAGGAACATCAATCACCATGGTTTCAAGGTTAGTCTGGGCTACAGATCTGTCTAATAAAACAAAGCAAAAAAGAAAAGAAAATACAAAGGAAAGTTTTAGGCTTTTAAATGTTATATGATCCCATATTAAAAAATAACTCCCAGGCCCAGTGAGATGGCTTACTGGGTAAGTGTGCATCCACGGCAGAGGAAAGACCTGCTTCTTCAAGATCTGTCCTCTGACCTCCACATGCACACCACTGCACACCCACATTCTCCTCCACAACACACAAATAAATGTGAAAAAAAATTTCACAAGTTCCCCAATCACTTCATGAAACATTAATAAAGATTTAATATTAACATACACTAGGTAGCCGGGCGGTGGTGGCGAATGCCTTTAATCCCAGCACTCTGAAGGTAGAGCCAGGCGGATCTCTGTGAGTTCGAGGCCAGCCTGGGCTACAGAGTGATATCCAGGAAAGGCACAAAGCTATACAGAGAAACCCTGTCTCAAAAAACCAAAAACAAACACTAGCATTTTTAGCTTTTAAAGTAAAATTAAAATTTAATATACCATGAAATCAAATTGGGAGTTTTTCTATAAATAATATAGAAGAGACTGAACTGAGAGGCAGTTTTTCAGTAGAATATTGCTAACAAAAATAATAGGACTTGTTATGATCCTAAGTCCAGAATGAAACCACATAGTGAGGAGAGTACCTAGAACTTGTTCCCTATGAGTTCTCTGTAACATTTTATCCAGCATTTCTGACTCATCGTTCAATGGTAAATACATTTTTTGACAAACACCGTATTAAGTTCAAGATAAATACAGCAGGACATCCTAGAGGCATTAATTGCTTTCTCTCTCTGGTAACACTTGTTTGGCACACATAAACACATTAGTGCAAAATACTGGCGAGACAATTGTGATGGCACATGCCTGCAATCCCAGTACATGAGAAGTTTTGTGTAACTCAGGCTGGCAGGAGGGTCTGAAATTCAAGGTCAGTGTGGGCTATACAGGGAATTGGGATGTCAGCCTGAGTTATTGCAGGAAACCCCATCTCAAAACACAAAAATCAAACACTCCCAAATACTGGCGAAACCAGTAAAATAATACAGACTGAATGCTAGACATGAAACTGAGTCAAGAGACACAACACACTGCAACACACCCGAGGTTTTTTGTAATTTTGTTCAGCAGCTCTGGCTTCTGTTTCTTAACCACATCCATGACAGAGTTATACACATCACATATCTTCACACCTAGTAAGAGAGAAAAGAGACATCAAGTATTTTTCAGAGGACGACAACAACAAAATGACATCATGTAATTAAGCTGCTTTTACCTACAAATCCCTTAAAGTAGCTTTTCTCAAAGTGTGAAAAGAGGAGTATCTGCCATGAAGGGAATTAGGAATGTGAATTTTTTTAAAAGAAAGCACATAACTATTTGTTTCTTCTGTGGTACTGGGGACTACAGCTGGTCTCTTTGGCGGTAGTAGGGATGAAATCCAGGCCCTGCAAGTGCTAGGCAGGTGCTCTTGATCCCCATCTACATTGTCATCCCTGAAAATCATCTCTCAGAATCACTAACTCAGGGGGACCATGACACACCAGTATCAGGACCCAAACCTTCTTTCCTTTGGAATCTTACCATGTCTTAATTCCTTTAGCAACTCCTCTTGAAGCTGCAGTAAAAAGTTGTAATTTTCTTGAACTTCCTGAGTAGGGTCAACCATCAAGGTGCGAACAAGGTTGGAGCAGTAAGATTTGAAGCGAATGCCCATGGCGCAAGTAATGGCCCCAAAATGCATATGATTTTTATCACTAGAGACCAAAGAAAGAAAGCATTTTATCACCAAATCCAGCAAAGTATCACCAGCACACGACATTCACAATCACTGCTTGTCCTTGATACATTCCAAATTCCAAAGGAATAAAGATGTAAACTCCCCCCCACTCCTAAACACACCACTTAAAGTAAAGATAAATGAGCAAAACTTTTAGGATAAAAATTCAGAGAGAGATGATAACTGCATTATAAAAATGGAAAGATAATACAAATTATGGGCGTTAGGAAGTTACTTACATTCTGGTCCTCCATGAACTGTTGAGTTATAATTTTTGTCTCTGTGTATGTTTGTGTTTGGTGGTGTTAGGACTCAAATTTCAGGCCTTTGGACATGCCTAAGCCAGTGCTCTCTATTGCTGAGTTACAGCCGCAGCCAGTCCCTTATTGGCTCTTACAGTATGTCTTAAAATTAAAAAAGCGCTGGGCGGTGGTGGCACATGCCTTTAATACCAGCACTCGGGAGGCAGAGGCAGGTGGATCTCTGTGAGTTTGAGGCCAGCCTGGTCTACAGAGCGAGTTCAGGACAGGCTTCAAAGCTACACAGAGAAACCTTGTTTTGAAAAAAACAAAAACATTAAAAAAGAATTACTCAATGGTATAACTAACCTTTTAATTTTTTTCAGTTAATTTTGCATTTTCTAGCACCACCCACCAGGGTCTCTCTCTCTGTAACTCTGGCTGGCCTTGAACTCAAGAGATCTACTTGCCTCTGTCTCTCAAGGGCTAAGATTAAAGGCATATGCCACATTTGACTTTTCTAGCATTTAAAAACATTTTAGTTATATGTATGTGTCAAGGAGGCCAGGAGAAGGAGGCCCCTGAGCCTTGGAGCTGGTAGAGGTGTTCGTGAGCTGTCTGATGTGGGTGGTATTTCAACTCTGGTCCTCAAGACAGAGCAGCAATACGTGCTCTTAACTACTGAACTATCTCTCCAGTCCCCTTTTCTAGCATATTTAGTAATTAGGACAAAAAATGTTTATTATCAAATGCTAATGTAAGAAGTAATGAAATACACATATACATGGTAAGATTAAATGTAAAGCAGATTAGTTATTCTGTCTATTTTGACTTTTTGGAAAAGTAAACAACAGGTTAAAATGCTCTGGTCATTATATTATGAAGTTTCCATACTTACCTCACTACACTGAATTTGAGATTATAGTTGCCACCACTCTGAATGATAGGAGGGTAACACATTTCCACAGTAGAAGGGTCTGCCCCGGCTAGGTATTTTTTCTCTTCGATGGCCTTTTCCACAGACTCCGCCAATTTGCTATGTCGAACTTTCTAAAGTATGCAGAAATACAGTAACACTCACTGGAGGGTAGCATGCTTCAGAAGTGCATGATTTTTAACGTGTCATCTGAAGGCATGGGCGGTGGTGGCACACGTCTTTAATCCCAGCACTCAGAAGGCAGAGGCAGAGGTAGGCAAATCTCTGTGAGTTTGAGGCCAGCCTGGTCTACAGAGTGAGTTGCAGGACAGTCAGGACTGTTTCACAGAGAAACCCTGTCTCAAAAAACGGGGGGGAAAAAAAAAAGGAAATGTGGAGCTTACATGGAATTCATAGCTTTCTAAGTTTCTCCAGCAAAATAACAGCTTCAATAAACCACAGTACATGTCTACTTACTTTGAAGGAGAGATAGCATAGTTACTAACTTCAAAAGAAGTAAAAAACAAAACAAAAACTGAAAATGTGCTACAAGCTGAGCAGTGACTTGGTACTGCTTCATCAATACTATTTTCATTACCTCATCTGCATCCACTATTTCCATGACCCTTTCCTTGAAGAATTTGTTGAAGACCTCAGAGGTGATGCTGGCTGCTTTCTTCATCAAGGTGAGCTCACCATCCTCCTTCACAGCAATGGTGTACGCCACAACGGCACTGATATCTACCTGCAGGCAAAGTATGAAGCTCTAATGCAAACCCAGCTGCTCAACCCAACCACAGCAATGCCATCTATTCAGAATGCTCAGTCTCTTCCAGAACTGACTAAACACTTAACAAATCCTTCTTAGAACACACGTATATTCTACGAGACAGTTAGCTAATGTACCACTTAAAACATAAATTTATCCTTCTAAAGGTGATTGTAAATGCTGAAGGAAGAAAGGCAGGAAGGCAGGGAAAAGATGACCCCAAAACCGTTTCTGGATAAGAAATTTTTCTCAGCTATCTAATGTGAGTTACCTAATGTGGCTGCACTGCTTCTGAATGCCTTATTTTCTGAATGAAAATTAAACTGGAATAGTACTTAGCCAAAGGACACGGAAAACAGAAATGTGAATGAACATGGGTTTTCCCAAATGGAAACCCTCTGCGGTGAGGGAAGCCCACCCCACCTCCTGTCTCCCTTTCAATGTGCTACTCCCCGAAGAACCCTTACTTTGTCAAAGCCCTCCTTGTTGAGACAGTCACTCCAGCTCTTCATGAACTCTCCAGGGAACTTGTCTTTGCTGAACACTCCAATTTTCTTGCCATTCTTGCTTTCTTTAATGGCTTCAATCATTTTGTCAAAGCTGCTTTTATTACTTTCATTCTATCAATGCCACAGGAAAGGGAATGTTAATTGAAGAATTAGACTTCTATTTTCTACCTAGCAACATGCAGAGAGCAATAATCTAAACCATGGAAAGGATGTTTTCTGAGCCACACCCATTTCTTCAGAGCAGATTATCACATAGCTAATACTGACAGACATTTTCTTTGGGTATTTTGACAAGACTATTCTCTTGCTTTAGAAAAAGACTGAAATCTCAAATACTCAGAAAATTCTGAGAAATGAGTACATCTAAGCTTTCTTAAAGATTTTTTAGGTTATGAGCTCTAATTAGTTACTGCAATGGAAACAAACAGCATCCTCAAAAAGTGGTCAATCAAGTTAGTATTGCTCACTAGACTCCACAGCTCATTCCACTGCTGCCAAGCTAACAGTTCCAGAGCTCTTTTCTTCTTACCCAACTGAAGGCACAGCTCTGTGATTATAGCCACAGCTTTTCTCATCTTTTGTTTCTTTGTTTTGCCTGCCTCTGTCTCCCAAGTGCTGGGATTAGAGGTGTGTTCCACCATGTCTGGCTTTCTTTCATGCTTTTTAAAAGTCTCCAAGGCACTTGTTTGTGTTCAATGCTTAACATTCTCTCCCACGTTTGTAACAACGTTTATTGGTGCTAACCTTCTCTCTGATGAGCAGTGTTATGGCAGGGGCTCCATTAGCATTCTCATTTCCTTTAGTATTGGCAATCTGTTTCAAAAACTCCACCTTTTTTTTGCTGGCCATGAAGATGATTTTGTCATCACAGAAGACCATGATTGTATCAGTTAGTTCATAACCAAAGAGCCATGTCTATGGAAAAAACAACAGTAACAAAAGTATTATAGATAAACATATTATTGATAAAATAAGATATCCAGGTTAACTTTAAAATCTAGGATGGCGTAGCTTTGATGTGGATACAAATATCTAGATCAGGGGTTGAATAATAGGTCTGGAACGGTAGATGGGTGTGTGTGTGTGTGTGTGTGTGTGTGTGTGTGTGTGTGTGTGTGTGTGTGACATATGGTTCCATCTGCTTTTATGTGCTTAAAATATTTCATAGTTAAAAATATCAAATCATCGAGAGGCAGAAGCAGGAAGTTATCTATGAGTTCGAGCCCAGCCTGGTCTACAGAGCGAGATCCAGGATAGCCAGGGCTACACTGAATGAAAAACCTTGTCTCTCTGAAACAAACAAACAAACAAACAAATGAACCCAAAACAAAACAAAAAAATTACTGTAAAAAATATCAAATCATTTGGACAATTTGTGTTTCACTTACTTTTCCCTGGCAATGAAGGGTGTCTAGAGCCTTATGAATGCTAAGCTCCAGAGAGCTTATGCTATGGGACCTACCTGTCACTGCTCAGAACAGAAACACACAGCATAAGAGACAGGCACACCTCCATTTTACCTTCTTGGAGACTGCAGCTGACTACAACTATTCATGTCTTTCTTCATTCATTTAAAATCAAGGCAGAATGCACAGCAAGACTCTACTTCTGACCCTTTCTGCCAGTAAGTATGGCTGGCTCCTAGATTATACCTTGGTGAATAAGAAATGAGTACATGTATCATGTCAGACTCCAAGTAAGCCATTTTAAAACAGGAAGGTTGTTAGTTTTCCTTTCTCTGTATTTCTGCTCAGAGTAAAGAAAGAACGACCAAAGCTCTAGCAGCTACTTCATATCATGAGCAAAATGGAATAGCAGGAAACTGTTACATGCAATTAAATACATTTGATCCACACCTTTTCCCCTTAGATTCTACTCAGTGCTAAAGTCAATGAAATGTATGTGATGATGAAGACATTCTACATCTACTCTGACATATAAGTTAGTACCACTGAGAACCTCAACACAGGTGATGGGACTGACTGATAATGCTGGAGATCAAGTACAGAGCTTCCCAAATATTAAGCACATCTTTTAATACTGAGCTACATACTAGACCCAGGAACTAAATGCTGTAAGCCTCTTACCTGTAAGGCAGTTGACTTGGCATACACAATTTCTTCATCAACACCCACAGATACAACAATGGCATCAATACTGGCATATTCATCTTCTCCTTTCTGAAAAGAGAGGATAATTTAATTACTTTCTTTGTGTATGTGTCCCTGAAGGCTAGAGCAGGATATGGGGTGTCTTCTATCGATTTGTCTTATTGTTTTGAAACAGGGTCTCTCACTAAACCAGAAATTTGCAATTTGACTAGGCTGGCCACACGTCGAGTTCTTGGCATCCACCTATCTCTGTGCCCCAATGCTGAAGTTAAAGGCATGTGTGTCTATGATGACCTTTTTATGTGGGTGCTGAGGATTTGAAGTCAGGTCCTGCCTGCAGAAAAAGTGCATCTTCCCAGAACCTTATTAATTTTTACATACCAGTAACAGAAATACAGATTTCACTATCTGCCTAATGTACCATTTTTCGTAACTGTCAGAAATCTGACATGCATGCTTGCTTGATAACAACTATTAGGTTACCTCCTTAAAAACTTAGCTTTGAAATACATTCACACAAAATAAAAGCCACCCATTTTCAGCACATACTCAGATATGGAAACATCACCACCATCAAACTTCAGAGCACCTTCATCTCCTCCAAAGAGATCTTTTACTCATTAGCAACCAGTTTCACTTCTCTTGGCTTCCTCTCAACTTCTGGAAATACTCATCTGTTTCTAGCGATTTGCCTTCTCTGGACAGTTCATACATACAGTACTGTCATTAGCATGTAGTGTTTGTGTGTGGTTTCTTTCACTTAACATGCTTTCATGTTTCATCTGTTTTAATATTATCAGTATTCACTGTGTATGGGCACATGTGGAAGCCAGAGGCTGAGGTGTTGAGTGTCTTCCTGAACTGCTCTCAGCCTTAGTCTATTTTAGAGACACAGCCTGCAACTTTGTGCACTAGGCTGGTCTCAAACTTAAAGATATCCTTCTCCCTCCCTCGTGTGCAACCTTATTCTTTGAGCTATGGTCTCTCTGAACCTGGAGCTCACTCATTCAGCCAGGCTGGCTGTCTATCTAAACTCTCTGTTCTCAGCACTGGGATACAGAGACACACTGATGCACTGGCTTTTACCTGGGTGCTAAGGATCTGAACTTAAGTCTCATGCTTGCACAGAAAACACTTAATGAATAGAGCCAAACTTTTCATTATGTGGATATACTTCAGTTTATTTAACCAACCAGCAGTTAGTTGCTTTCACATTTTGGTAATTCCTGCTTTAATTTTTTTTAGTTATTGTGTGTGTGACAAGTGTGGGCTGGAGTGTACATGGGATGCATGTGAACTAGGACAACTTTTAGGAGTGGTCCACTGTTCGATTCAGGAACTGAACTCAGATCTCCAGGCTTGTGCAGCAAGTACCTTTACCTGATGAGCCATTCTGTGTACTGTTTCCACTTTTGAGCTAGTATAAATAATGTTACCACAACCACTTATGTACAAGGTTTTGTGTGCATACAGCTATCTTGAGTAAATGTTTAGGAGAGGAATTGCTTGGTCATATGGTAACTCCACCTCTTACTCTCCAAGGAACTACCAGAAGGCTTTCTAGTAACTGTATTATTTTATGTTTTTTACTAGACTGTATAAGGCTTCTCTCCTTCTAGTTCATGGGCTCCGAGGATGGAACTCAGGTTGTTAGGCTTGGCAGTGAGCACCTTTACTGAGCCTTCTCTCTTCTTTTTGTTAAGTATAAATTAGTATCTCACTGTTGTTGATTTGATTTTCCCTGGCAGTTAATGATATGTATCTTATAACTATACCTTTTTTGGGTGAAAGGCCTATTTAGATTGTTACACAATTTATTTATTGTTTTTGGTTTTTCGAGACAGGGTTTCTGTGTGTACAACAGACATTCTATTTTATCTTGTGTCCGTTAGTGTGGAGTACAAACAGAGTTCTGGCCTGGCAGATGGGGCACGAGGAACTTGTGCCTATAATGGTAAAGCTGTAGCAGTAACCCTAAATCTCCCTTGGTAGGACTCCACAGTAGCTCAAGAGACCTGTTCTCCACATCCAGTGAGTTCTACCTGCTGGACATGTTACTCTGAAGCAAACGTTTTAGATTAGCTGGATTTGAGGGTGGCTATTAATTACCTAGTGTAATTTATCTAAACTGTAATTTATACTTTTAAATTATTCTCATGACCAAGTGGTCTTTTTTTTTTTTTTTTGAGACAAGGTTTCTCTGTGTAGTTTTGGTGCCTGACCTGGATCTCGCTCTGTAGAGCAGGCTGGCCTCAAACTCACAGAGATCCACCTGGCTCTGCCTCCCGAGTGCTGGGATTAAAGGCATGTGCGACCGTCACACGGCTGTTACACAATTTATAATGTTACTGAATTATATGGGCTTAATATTATTTGATTTTTAGATTTGTGTGTATGAGTGTTTTGCCTGCATGCACGTATGTGTACAATGTGTGTGCCAAGTACTCACAAATTGCCCTTTGACCTCCACACATGCACACCACCCTTGCCCCCACATAAAAATAAAAGTAAATTTCAAACTTAAAAGTTTTCCCATTTAAATTTGGTTCTTACATTTAGATGTGATTTACTCTGAAATGTTTTTAAAAAGATTTGAGTGTTTGTATGACTGAATGAATTTATGTATACGAACCAGGTGTGACCAGGTGCCCAAGAAGGCATGAAAAGAAGGTTATCAGGTCCCCTAAACTGGAGTTGCAGGGTGTTGTGAGCTGCCATGTTGTGTTACGAACTGAACGCAGGTCTTCTGCAAGAGAAGCCAGTTCTCTAAATCATGGAGCCATCTTTCCACCCCCTACTGAACTCTCTGCACATGTCTGTGTGTTCAGTTGCTCTCTTGTCCAGCATCACATCGAACTGTATAGCTTTGTAGTTTGACACTGAGATGCACGAGTTTTCTGACTACTATCCACTCTTAGAAAGCCCCACAGTAACAAAAGAATGGCAATTATGGCTTCCCCAAAGAGCTTTCAACCTCTTCTCTTTTTATATCTTCCTAATATATGAACAGGTATTCTGACTAACATCCCACCGTATTGCAGGGCACCAGACCATATTCCTCCTGTGTTTTGGTACCTGTTATCCACCCTCCCTTTGTCCTTATCCCTCTGCCTTTCTGAACCAAAAGTTACCACTATTCATCATTCAGGTGGACCCTTAAGCCTCCGTATGAGAGGATATGTAGTATGTATGTTATCTGTGTATGGCTTATTTCATTTACCATAATGTTAAATCAAATAATTCTGTGGCAGAATTTAATTATTTTCTTTTAAAACATTTAGATCTCCCGGAGTTAGTTACAGGTGAGCACCTGATTTACCAGACAGGTAAGCTGTCTGATTTGGGTGCTGGAAAGCAACCTCAAATTCTCTGAAATAGCAGCAAGCAATCTTAATCACCAAGCCATCTCTCTAGCCCTCTATTTCCTTTTAAAGACACACTCATGCTGTGTAGCTCAAGCTAAACTTGAACTTACTATCTTCCTGCCTCTGGCAACTGTTACGGTGTGTGCGGCCATACCTAGCTTATTCTCTGTCTTGAGTACTATTGCATTTGTTTAAGCACCATATTTTTCTTATGCATTCACCCTGGATAGACAAGTAGGCTGACTGCATTTTGTGGCTGTTGTGAGCAGTACTGCAGCAAACATGAGTGCAGGTGTCTTCCTGATACACAACTCTAATTTCCTTTAGACACATTGAGAGGAGGGATAGCAGTATCATATGGCAGATCTTCGATACCATTCTGCATAATGGCCACATTGATTTAGTCCCACCAACGGTATCCGAGACTTCCTGTTCCTCCCATTGTTGCTGGTATGTTGCATTTTTGATAACTGCATCCTAACTGGAACAGGGTTTCAATGTCATTCTCCTGATGACTAGTAAACTGTTAAAATCTAATAAAACCACACATACTAAGTTTTATTAAAAACTTATTTGGAAAGCTTTATTGGGAGGTTTCTGGTTTTTAACTAGAAGACTTAAGAATCTCTGACAAGCTTTATCAGATAGGATATTAGTACTGGTGATTTATTTTAAGGCAAGATTTCACTATGTAACTAAAATTGGTCTTGAATTTACACTCCTTCTACCTCAGCATCCTGAATAATTTCTTTCAGCAACTCCAAGTAATGGGTATTAAGCTGCTGGTGTATATTCTACATGTAGAGAAACAGTATGTGTACTGAACAATACTCCTAAGATCAGACTGTTGGGCTTTAACCCACAACCCCACTTAATTTTGACCTAAACTTTCTGAACTCTACAATCCTTATCTTCTGAAGTGTTGTCCTGAGAATTACAAGAGTTAATGCGCTTGTAATATTGTTTAGTTCACAGGAATCATTAGATCAGTATATATGTCTCTTAAAGACTAAAATGGCTCTTAACCAAAACTCTCAGTGCAAAACAGAAAGGTAATGTTACTGCTATCAAGATTAGTCATCATACATAACCAGCAAAAATACAGTGAACCTGGTTCTGAAAACCTGTGCAGCTCAAAAGGAAATGGTATTACTTCAAATATTCAAACCCAGAGTAAAAGTTACATAGTTTTCAGTTTTCTTTTAATCTTGGTCAGACTAAGAATGTACATGTTTGCGCTGGTCCCTAACATTTGCTACAATTTGTGAGACAGGGTTTCTCTGTGTAGCTTTGCGCCTTTCCTGGATCTCGTTCTGTAGACCAGGCTGGCCTCAAACTCAAAGATCCGCCTGCCTCTACCTCCTGAGGGCTGGGATTAAAGGCGTGCAGCCACCACTGCCTGGCTCATTACTTCTATTTTTGACAAGTGACATGCTTTTCTGTTTATACTGATGCACAGTATCATTTAAAAAATAACGCAATGAGTTCAATAGTTTTTCAGAAGAGCAGTGGTAAACGAGCGCAGAGCTTAGGTACACCTGTAGTGAGTGACTAGCAACACTCCACTGGGAGGAAACGGGTAAGAGGTCTCATAGGTCTCAGGAGACACTAAGTATGACAGACGGCGGTTGGGGTTTGTAGACAAGAGCAGGGCTGACAGGGTTCAGACACATCTCCAATTCTCAAGAGCCCTGATCTAATCCCTTTGTAAAATAATTTAATTTTCATTAGAAACCACCTACTGAAGCATTAAGTGTACTTGAAAGTGCTCAACTCAGATACTAGACCCAGTAGAAGAGATGTTCTAAATTATCAGAAAGTTAAATAAAAATTCTGCATTCTATATAACAATACTTGTGAACAAGTAACAAGATGAGCCAAAATAAGAAATGCTCAACTTTGAACTTTACTGATCTGGAAAAAACCAAACAAAACACTTAACTACTGACATCTGGTGGTTCTCTATGGAATCCACAGCCAATCCACTGCAGAGAGGTCCCCTTCACACAGCTTTCAGTGCCTTGACACCTTCTTGTTAATGTGGAGAGACAGACTCCAATTTATTTTTTTCTTTGAAATAAGGTCTCACTATGTAGCCTATGTGGCGCGAGACCCTCATACTCAGCTTCCCAAGTGCTGGATTATAGGTATGCACGAACGTGCTTGACTTTCATTTTGGTTTCTTAGATCTCCAAAACTTGTGAGATACCATATAGGTATGCCTATAGGAAGCAAACAAGACAGATCTGAAAATCTTTCATTAAAAGACTCCATAAGAGAAAGAAATCAAGTAGAGGTACAACTGATGAGAGACGAGCACTAGGTGATATCACTGTTTATGAACATCAGTGTGTTCTCCCAAAGCTAGTTAGTACAGAGATGGTACAAGTCAAACGATGAACATAGACTCTTGCTACGAGTAAGTAGTGTGGCAGTGCCAGGCAGTGGTGGTGCATGTCTTTAATCCCAGCACTTGGGAGACAGAGGCAGATGGATCTCTCTGAGTTCATGGCCAGCCTGGTCTACAGAGTGAGTTCCAGGACAGCCAGGGCTACACAGAGAAACCCTGTCTCGAAAAACCAAAAAGAAGTGTGGTGGCGCTGGAGAGATGGCTCAGTGATTAGGAGTGGTGGTTGCTTTTTCAGAGGACAAGGTTCAATTCCCAACACCCACAACTCACAACTATCTGTAACTCCAGTTCTGGGGGAGCCAATGTTTTTTTCTGGTTTCCTGAGGCACCAGGTATGCACATGGTACAGACATACATGCAGGCAAAACACCTATACAAATAAAATAAGGCACCCAAACACACAGTTTTACAGGTTTTTTTTTTTTTTTCCTTTTTCTCTTCTAGACAGGATCTTATGCAGCTCAAGGCAGCCTCAAACTTTCCTATGTGATCAAGGATGACTTTGAACTCCTAGTGTTGTTTCCACTTCCCAAGACCTGTGATCACAGATGTGGGTCACCATGTCTCCGAGAGTAAAAAAAAAAAAAAAATCTATGGGTGCTTTGTTTGCTTCTATGTTTGCACACAATGCTTGTGTCTGGCACCCGTAAAGGCCAAGAAGAAGGCAATGGATCCCTTGGAATTTGACTTGCAGTTGGTTGAAAGCTGTCATGGGTGGGGTAGTACATGCTTATATAACTTCATCATTCTGGGAGACAGAGGCAGGAGAATGGCTGTGAGTTCCAGGAGTCCCTGCCCCTACCCCAAACACCAAAACAATGCTAAAAACACAGTGTAACAAATACACAACCAGTAACATCATCACCAACCATCAAGTGTCTTCTACTAAACATTATTGCATGCGCTATACTTCACAGGACTAGTAGCACATAAGGATTTATTTATTTGTTTGTTTGTTTATTTATTTATTTATTTTGAGGCAAGGTTTCTCTGTGTAGCCCTGGCTGTCTCTGTAGACCAGGCTAGCCTTGAACTCAGAGATCCACCTGCCTCTGTCTCCTGAGAGCTGGGATTAAAGGTATGTGCCACTGCTGCCCAGTAGATTTTTTTTTAATCACCACAAACATGTAAAACCATGTAAGCAGTGTGCTGCATCTCATCAAAAGCTACAATGTGACTGATAGGATTTTCAGCTCCATTCTCTTTAAACAGCACTAAATTGTAGTCCAAGACCGACAAGCTGTTATAAGTACAGGAGGGTGTGGTGGACACGTGAGTTATGAATAAGGGCAAGAGCTGCTAGAAATAAACAGCACAAGCAAAAAAAGCAACTCACTGAAGATGGAAAAATCAAGTTAATATACAGTTTATGGAAGTAGAAGATAGATAAGAAGTAAAAATAAAAGACAAAATGCCAGTTTTAACCCAAATGTATAAAATTACTGGACAAAACACTATTCAAACATTCGAACACACACTATTACAAAATTTCAAAACAGAATACCAGGCTTTCTCCAAAAGGAATACTGAAAGCCTGAATGACAAAATGGTACCTCCAAAATCCTGAGCAGAAAATTATTTTCAACCTTTAAAAAAAAAGAGAGAGAGAAAGTTCACTATGCAGCCCTGGCTGGCCTGGAACTCATGGAGATGTGCCTGCATCTGCCTCTCCTAAATGCTAGGATTAAAGCATGACCCCACCACACCCTGTTCAACCTAGGAATTTTATTTATTAAATTTTTTTCCTCTGGACAGATCTGCTCACAGTCTATGAATATTCAAATAACACATCAAATATTAATCAGATGTTAAAGTCTGGAAGGACTTCAAATGTTATTGCCAACAATGTCATGCTTGCCTATGATCTCTCCAACATAAACAACCACACCCACACTTCAGTGGTCACTAAAACATTCTGCACAGCTTCCTCAACAGAGAGTTTTTTTGAACTTTGGATCATTTTCTTCAGGCCCTGTCTAGCTATAGGGTTCTCAGTTGGGATTGGTGGGGAACCAGCTTAACCTTGGCAAAGTGAATGCTCTTACCCACTGAGCCATTAATCCAAAGTGGGCTGAAGAGATGGCTCAGCAAATAAGAGCAATGGCAGCTCTTCCAGAGAACACAGTCCAACTCCCAGCAGCCATTTGATGGCTCATAACCATCTGTACTACAGTTTCAGAAGATGTGACCTTCTCTTCTGTCTTCTCTGAGTACCAGGCATGCAAGTGGTACACAATACACATGTAGACACTCACATATACACTTTGGGAGGTGGGTCTAGTGGAAGGAGGTTAGGTAAGTTGAAGCAGATACTGTAACCTCGATCCCCCCCTCTTCATTTTCAGGGCGCTATGAGATGAAAGGCCTCTTTGCTCATGTGTTGTACACTCAGTTGTCATAATGTCAAAAGGAATGAGATCACATAACAATGGACTAGACCTCTGAAAACATGAGCTTTTCTCATTAGAAGTTATCTCAGAGCCGGGCGGTGGTGGCACATGCCTTTAATGCCAGCACTCAGGAGGCAGAGGCAGGTGGATCACTGTGAGTTCGAGGCCAGCCTGGTCTACAGAGTGAGATCCAGGACACAGGACAGGCACTAAAGCTACACAGAGAAACCCTGTCTCGAAAAAACAAAAACAAACAACAACAACAAAAGTTATCTCAGCTTGTTTTTGTTAAGAGTGGTAGAAAGCTATCTATCACATAAAATAACACATTTTAAAAATATGAAAAGACTTGAGAAATTTACATTCTACCTATCCTTCTTTAAAAACTTTTGGATAAAATGTTCTCAAAACAAAAACTAAAACCAGGGGTCAGGGAGCTGGAGAGATGGCTTAGTGGTTGTTGCACTTTCTGTGCCAATACCACTCACAAAAACATGAAGAACATTCCTAAGATCTGCTAGACTTTCTGCAAGAAATGAAGCAAGCACCAGCCCCACGAAGTGACAGAGTGAATGAAGGGCAAGGGTCCTCTGTGTGCCCAGGGAAAGCGGCATGGTGACAGGGAATGGAGTGGCCACGGTGGGCAGACTGAGCTCATTTTCCAGAAAACGGCTAAAACTATAAGGAAGACTGTGCTGAGATTTGAGTGTGCTGAGCCCAAGTACAGATCTAAGGAATGCTGGCTGGAAAGACATGCAAGCATTTTGAACTGAGAGGAGACAAGAAGAGAAAAGGACCAAGCAGTCCAGTTCTCAGCTGATCTTGTTATTAAGACAATAAAATCATAAGCTTTTACTTACCCCTCCTGCCAAAAAGAGCACTTGTTGCTCTTGCAGAGGACCCACATGGTAGCTTACAACTTGTCTGCAACTCCAGTTCCAGAACATCTAGTGCCTCTTTCTGGCCACCATGGGCATTGCATGCATACAGTGGGCATATGCAGACAGACACACGTGCATGCAAAACACCCATAAATACAAAAAGAAGGACTAAAAAAAGAACAGAGGTAACCCAGCATTGTAACACCATGATTCAACAGGCCCGAAGAGCAACCCATGCTGAGGAAACAGCATGAAAAGGGAGCAAGGCTTAAAAAAGTAAATGAGTAAAACAGAATTTTGAGAATTCTAGAATAAAAGACTGATAAGAAACCCGCTGGTGCCAGGAGTGGTGCTTTAATCCCGCACTCCAGGAGGGGGAGGTATATGAATCTCCGAGAGCCCCTCCCCTGGCCCCAAGGAGGTTTTCCTGTGTATCAGCTCTGACTGTCCTGGAACTCTCTTTGTAGATCAGGCTGGCCTCGAACTCACAGAGATTTGCCCATCTGCCTTCTGCATGCTGAGGTTAAAAGCATGTGCTACCACCTCCCGGCTGGTGTATTGTTTTCTTATCCTGTCAGGCCACAGAACCCTAACAGAAAACAAACGGGGGGGGGGGGGGAAGAGGAGGGGAGATAAATCAAAGTAACTCGGTGCTTTGCTGGAAGTAATACAGGAACTCTCTACATCCCCCCTCCCTCTCAAAATAACCTTCTCAAACCATGAAAGTAGCTGACTACACTCAGAGAAAATCCAGAAAAAGAAAAAACAGCCATAAAGGCAGAAAGCAGCACAGAAGATCTGATAATAGGGCAGACCCATTCTCATTACAGTAGACTTTCTTTTGGGGTCACAGCTACCATTACCCCAAGCATGGCAGCTGGCAATAACTACACGAGCAAATGCAATGAATCAGTGTTTCTTTTGAAAACAGCTACAATTCTGGAACTTCATGTAATTCTTCAGGACAAGAGGCTGATGACGGGAGTCAAGGCCTACTCACAGGATGTTCTAATAAAGTAATTCTCAAATTATTAGTAGATGCTTGACCAGTGCCCCTACTCCTCAAGCCAGCCAGAAATCTAGGAAGGATTTTTGCCCCCCTCCCAAACAGTGTAAATCATGTTAATGATTAAAAACAATAACAACAACAAATAGGCTTGAAATCTTTGACTAGGTACCCAGTAAACAGAAAAGCCACTGGACAAACCTGTAGCCCACTTTCATGATCTATCATTACCACCTATGGTTTCCTAAAGCAAAAACAAGACAGATATCGCAAACGTTTTATTCTTAGCAGCTCTAATGTTGAAAATAGAAAAGGTAAGACTGGACTAGATTCAAATGTTTTAAGAATTATGAAAAATGGGCTGGTGAGATTGCTCAGTAGATAAAGGTGCTTGCTATGCAAGCCTGGCAAACTCAGTTCAATCTCCAGAACCCAAATAAAGGTGGACAAAGAGAAACAATTCGACCAAGTTTATCCTCTGTAAGCAGTGGCACCCATACTCATACACTTTTTTTTTTTCTTTCGTTTTTTCGAGACAGGGTTTCTCTGTGTAGCTTTGCGCCTTTCCTGGAACTCACTTGGTAGTCCAGGCTGGCCTCGAACTCACAGAGATCCGCCTGCCTCTGCCTCCCGAGTGCTGGGATTAAAGGGGTGCGCCACCAACGCCCGGCCCCCCCTTTTTTTAAATGATCAGAGTAGTAAGGACTAGGCATTATGAAGGCCTCCTGCTTGTTTTCTTTTTTTAGAAAACTTCATGGTGTTGAGGGTCCAACTAGGACCCCACACATTAGGTAAGCATTCTCTGCCACTAAACTATACCCCTAATCTCCGGCAGAGCCTATTTTCTGATCTCCAAAATGACATCAGAATCAGCCTTCTATATCCATGAGTTCAACTAGATTCAACTTAATTCAGATTGAAAATATTTGAGAGGAAAAAAAAAAATCATATCTACTCTGAACATCATTAAAAACAAAACTATTCAAGACAATAACCATACTCATATCATTGACATTATAGTAGGTATTCTGATGACTTACAGCACAGCAGATGCATAAATTGTATGCAAATAATTCGCCATTTAAAGACTTATGTACCATGCTTGAAGTGGGAGGACTTCCTACAACAAAGTCCCAGGACACCACTAAAAAGGATGACTTTCAGACAAAGGCTTAATGTGTTAGGCATTTCTACTCAAAAGTGAGATGCTGTGCTTGATTTAGGTCATGTTACAAAAATTATAATTAAGAAATGTTCTTTTTAATAGCCTTAAAATGAAATACCTTGATGAACTCTGAGACTACAGAAAACATCAATAGTTCTCACCGCCCGCGCTCCCCCACCCCCCAGGGCTGGAGAGATGCTCAGTGGTTAAGAGCACTGCTTGCTCTTCCAGAGGACCAGGGTTTACATGGACCCAGGCAGCAGCAAATAACATTCTGGTGACTTCAGTTCCAGGGTATCCGACGCCCTCTTCTGGCCTTTTCGGGCAATGCATGCACGGAGTACACAAATAATACATGAAGGCAAAACACTCATATGCATAAAAAACAAACTTAAAAAAGTATATTATCTCAGGGTTGATGGTGGAAATAAGGACTTCTGATTATCAGGAAAATATTTTCTGGATAGGGGATATAGCTGAATAGTGCTTGCTATAAAGCACGAGGTGGTGAGACCAATTCTCAGCATCCCAAATTCTTTTTGATCAAATATAATTTTCATAGAGACCATTTATCTAATATGGCTTCTAGTAAAGTGACATAGAATCTATTTTATTTTCAGTATGTAATGCATCTTGCTTAAAAGATACACAGGCATTTTTCAGATGAGAGGCAGGTAACAACCAACTTCAGTAGAGGATCAATCTTAATTACTTAGCGACTAGCTGATACAGACTCACTATGAAGCTCAGGCTGGCCTGAAACTGGTGATTTTCCTGCCTCAGCCTCCAAAATCCTGGATTACAGGCATGAGCTCAGACTGCAGACAATCAATCAGTAAGACAGTCGACAAAGCTCAAACTAGAGTTTTCAGCTTTTCGGGTTTCTTTTTATCGGTTGTATTTTCCCCTCACTCACAAGGTTCAGAGCCCAGACCTATGTTATACCGTTCAGACAGTATCACAACAGGCAATCAATCAAACATTTGTTAACAAGTTACTAGCAAAAAGATAATAAGAAGTTTTTAATTACGCGCGATTATAAACAGGAAAACTGCCCAATCTTTGATGAAGCCCAGG
>CABHPQ010162766.1:0-47503 GCA_902168405.1 Peromyscus aztecus | reverse complement strand
ACACACACACACACACACACACACACACACACACACACACCCTTCCTTATGCACAGCTTCTGAGATTGTGGATCACAGCTCCACAGAGTGCTGGGTAACAGGGAGCAGGGTGACAAAAATTTGACACCAGTAACAAACATTAATTCCAAATCAAGCACAGTGAAACCCAGGGTGTTAGAGGCAGAGCTCGCCTGTGTGGCACTGAGCGTCTCTGGGGCAGCTTCTGGTTCTGTCCATGGGAATTGAGGGTACACTTTGCACTGCTAATGCTGCCCCAGCATTCCGTGACAGACGCAAGGCCTCAGCTCAGACTCCAGACTACTGTGTTAGGAATTGCAGTGTTGTTATTGCACGTATAGAACTCTCTGCTTTCAGAGAAACATAATGCTTTAATTATAGAAAACAGGCTTTTAATAGTTTCCTACCATCATCCCTCCCTCAGAATGCAATTACCAAGTTAGTGTATCTTTAGATAATGTTTTGATAGAATGTTTGATTTCAAATATTGCTGCTTGAGTTGCTAACTTGAGTTCCATTTAAAAAAAATCATTAGGGGCTGAGGAGATGGTTCTATGGTTAAGATCACTTGTTGCTCTTGCAGAGGATCCAGATTCAGTTCTCATTCAGTTCTCAGCAGCCATATAGTAGGTCACAACCACCTAAATTCCACTTCTAGGAAATCCAATGCTTTCTTTAGATTCCCTCAGGTACCAGGCACACACACGGTGCACTTGTACACATGTAAGAAAAGCACTTAAAACATAAGATAAATATTAACATATTTTTTAAAATCATTAAGTAAATTTTAACTCTGGATTAAGATAGGATTTAAAACAATTTCTGAAATGGTCCTAAACATGCATCAGCTACTGCGTATTGTGTCTCAGTTAGGGCTTTTTATTGCTATGAAGAGACACCATGACCATAGCAACTCTTATAAAAAATATTTAATTGAGGTGGCTCAATTACAGTTTCAGAGGTTCAGTCCATTATCATCAGGATGGTGGCATGCAGGCAGATGTGGTGTTGGAGCTGAGAGTCCTACATCTTGACTCGGAGGCACCAGGAAGTTAATTGTCACACTGAGTGAAGCTTGAGAAAAGAGACCTCAAAGCCTGCCCCAACAGTGACACACTTCCTCCAACAAGGCCATACCTCCTAATAGTGCCCTCCCTTTGGGGGCCATTTTCTTTCAAACCACCACATACTGCATATTTATGTAAAGGAGTGTTCTGAGCATTGATGATTATAACTCAAAATATCATGCACCTCTATCCACCAAAGACTTGAATAGCATCAAATATTCAGCTAAGACCTAATTCTTTCTGTAAAAATAAGCAAGTACTTCTGTCTTAATTAGGGTTTCTATTGCTGGGAAGAGTCACCATGACCACAGCAACTCTCACAAAGGAAAACATTTAACTGTGGCTGACTTATGGTTTCAGAGTTTAGTCCATTATCGTCATGGCAGGAAGCATGGCGGCATGCAGACAGACATGGTTCTGGAGAGGTAGCTGAGAGTTCTACATCCAGATCAGCAAGCAGCAGGAAAGAAGAGTGAGTCATTGGGCCTGGCCTGAGCTTCTGAAATCTCAAAACCCACCCCCAGTGGCATAATTCCTCCAACAAGGCCACACCTACTCCAACAAGGCTACATGTTCTAATCCCTATCAAGCTGTGCCACTCCCTAATGTTCAAACATTCAAATATGTGAGCCTATGGGGACCAGTCCCATTCAAACCACCACAATATCCATCTCATTAATATATAAATATGCATTTGTGTTTAATATGAAAATCATATGCATACTAAAATCACTTGTACAAGGCCTGCAACAAACAGACTCCCGCAGCAGTCTGTGATTGATGGAGGGGAAGCTCATAGGATCTTCCCCCTTCCTGCTGAATTACAGGCCACTGATGGATGCTGAGAGGAAGAGCCACTTTCTTCAGTGTAACTGGAACACACATGAGACTCCAGAGGATATCTCCAATCCCAGGGCCACACAGTGGGCCCTGCTCAAGTCAGGGGGACATAAGCAAAGTAGAAAGACATGAATGTGGGAAGAGATCAGTGGGGGAGGGGGCATTACACAGGGGGAGGAGAGACTGGGGAGGGTTGGGGCGAGAGAACAATCAGCATGCATTACACACATCTACGGAATTATCCAAGAGTAAACGAAATGTTAAAAAACTGAGGAAAAACCAAAATTGAGCCTAAGCAGTGTCTCCAGCCTTGTATTGTGCCCTCACTGAAGGTTGCTTGTGAAAGACTTTTAAAAAGGAGAGTGGTATTTTTAGATAGATCAAAATATCAAGTCCAAGTTCATACCAGAGATGGCTGCCCTGACAATCACCTTTTTCAAAAGTTCCCCAAGCAATAACAACGTCTACATTTTTGAAGTTTCTATGTGATGCTAACTGTGAAGTCTTCTGGGTTTGAATATGAAGGTCACATGACATGATAATAATTGTGCTCAAGCACTTTTAAGCCCACTTGAAAATTATTTAATGTTATCAGTTGTTCTGCTCTCTGCTGTATTAGGTCCCCTAGAAAAACTTGTGTAAATTCTTGTGTGAAAGGTCCTGCATGTTATGAGTTGTTGTAGAACACTTTATGGCCTTAGCATTGTTTACAGATTTTAATTCTTCTGGTTTCTTATTCAAAATGGCATTTTTAAAATTTTTTTATTTTTGAGACATAGGTTTTCTGTGAAACAGTCCTGGCTGTCCCAGAACTCATTCTGTAGACCAGGCTGGCCTTGAACTCACAAAGATCTGCCTGACTCTGCTTCCCGGTGCTGGAATTAAAGGAGTGTGCCATCACTACCAGGCTCAAAATGGTCTTTTTCTGAAGCATTTCATGAAGGAACTTTGTGTCTGCATTGTCAAACCCTCGCAGAATAGTGTGAACATTCACTATGAGTATCCAATGTTCCAGAAACATCTTTGAAAATGCTTCCAATTTAGACAGCAATTAGAGGCAATAGTGCTACTGGCTCTTTTATTAATTTTACAAAAGTCATGAATTCTTGGAAATTATATATCCTCCTAGACCAAGAAGTCTACTGGGCTGCCATAGTGTTAGTTGTAGGAGTGGTAAATCAGCGGCTTTCTCTTGACAAAGAGGGATGGGGACCCAAAACATAGGAGGAATTGCTGATGAGGGAGATCCCCATTGCCTTCAGTGGATCCCCAAAGTGTTTCAGAGGAGAGCACCTCAACACACCCCACCCTGCCGGCAACCTTGGGCTTTCTTAATGTCTCATCTTGGATTACAACCAAATCTCATGCCAACAGGGACAGCATTTGCAGGAACTGTTAATCCTTTGGTAACTGGTCCAACTTATTACTTGTATCTTTACACCCTCAATAGCCATTTATACTTCCTAGTGGAAGAGTGAGGTTGACAACAGCTGAACCTATTAGCTGGCCTTTCCAATGCCATGGAAAGAGAGAAACTATCCAACAACATGTATCTGCTGGTGAAAGGCAATGAGGAGAGAAAACACGTTTTTATGTTTTATTATTGCCAAAAAGTAACTAAACTTAAACATGATAAGTTTTCCCATCTTCTATAAGTTTACTAAAAATATAAGGAAAAAGGATCATGTGAAGTATCCTTAAATGGCAGCATTTAGCAAAGTCCCTGTATATGATGCTGCCCTGGTAGAGTACACCAGGAATCCCAGCCCTGGGATGTGGAGGCAGGGAGATCAGCTACGTAACCAGTGTGAGGATGACCTGGGATACATTTGATTCTGGCTTCCTCCACTCCCCTCAAAAGAGGAAAATCCTGTATAAGCAACATGTGTATGTAGACACATGTATGCATACAGAGAGACGTATATGTGAATATGTATACATATTCATATGTATATATACAGATACAACATATATATATACATATATATGACATAATTAAGGATACCTGATCAATGGGTAGGTATTTAGTGACTTGAGTTTATTATTTGTTTTTCAGGTATGACGATACTGTTGTGACTCTGTGTATTTTAAAATATATTTATTATCTTACAGATACTTTTTTTTGCTTAAAACAACTCAACAAAATAAAGTGCTGGTTTATTGTTAGACACTGTTCTATAAATATATCAGACAGTATGAAAATGATAAAAACAAACAGCAACTTCACAGACAAAAAAAAAAGGCCTTTTTAACCATCTCGTACAAACCAGCCACTTATAGTACAGCTAGGTATATATACCGAAAAAGCGACGGGAATGCTCAGAATAAGATTTTCCTTTTTGTTTGGTTGTTGTCATTTTCTTACAAGTTTTTTTTAACCCTCTTTTAAGATTATAATGAACATAGTGAATTCAGAAGCAGGACAGAGAATGCCCTGAAGACTGACTTGGTCATGCATCATCATTAAAAATAGCTGCCCCCTAATAATATATATAAAATACATACAAAAATGTAAAATGTGAATAAAAATACAATTTTTTCTTTTAAATTCTTTTAAGAAACAACAACAACTAAACCAGCGCCCTGCACGTCTTGGCTCCTTCCCTGTTGCAAATTCACATTGCGGTTTGGGTGGGAACGGTAGGTGGAGAGTACCTATCATCTGTGGGTGATACTGCCTGCCGTGTATTCCTCATGAATTAATGAAGTCATACGGTGTCTGTTTCTCTTTTTAAATAACCCATTGGATGCAGAATACTGTTAAGGTTATAGATAAAACAGAATTGGAAATATCTTGATAATTGTTCAAGCTAGAACATGGTACATGATAAAATAGTCACTTGTATATGTTTCCTAATTCATCCTACAGCGTTGTGAGAGAACATGTGCACACTGAAGTGAAGAATCCTTGTTGATTAACTAGTAGTGAAATTTTAGTGACCTCGGGGGAAAGGCACAAGGCACACGGGGGAGGGTACCAGAAGGTGCCCTTTCATTCAAGAGCTTCGTGTCTTCCCTAAGCTCCCACTAGCTGTCCTCTGGTGTAGAGGACGCCAGATATAGCGTCTGTTTGCATTGCTCTAAACATGCGCTGACTCTCTAGAAGACCCTGTCCCTGTGGAGACATCAGCCCTGGAGTTGAAAGCACCCCCAGGATTCATGCTTCCTCGACTCCAGGGTTCTCTTTGGGGTTTACCAGATGGAAAACTAGCACCTCTGAACCAGTGAGCTGGTGAGATAACCGGCTTGACTGACAGATGGACGACCCCAAGTGTGAACAAAAACAGCTCCGGCTTGAACAGGAAAAGGTCTGAATCCAATCTATGTAAGCAAATACCCATATCAAACCAATTACCCAGAACAACCAGTGCAATGGCCATCTCAATGACCCCACGCAGAAGAAAGTTACCTGTCCGATACTTTGTCAACATTTTGAACAGATTATACCAGGCTGAGGAGGAATGATGTCTTTCTCTCTTCAGTGTGAGCTTAATGAAGTATGAATAGCTCCCTTTTGTTGGTGTCAACAGGATAGTTACTGACAATTTGGGGGAAACAGAACTTCCGTCTAACAACTTCACACACATCACTCTGGGTATCTCTGGCATAGCCTATGCTTGTAGTGTTTGTCAAGGTTCAGTCATAAACAGTGGGAACTGGAAGATAGCTAGAACATAGCTGGATTTTTCAATGCACACTGAAATTTGGAAGTGTTTATCTGAAAGATGATCTGACACTTCTAAACATGTAAACATTTCTCAGAAATTCCAAATTTTTTCAGAAATATAGAATTTATTTAAGAAAGATACATCAAGTATTTGGTTTAGTTCTTGTTATTAAAGAATTACTGTAGATTAATATTAATTTTTATAACATTTTTAATGACTATACAAACTTTATTATGTGTATGTTTCTATGGTTACTAAACCTCAGTTTTTCTAAGTTTGAAAAGTGGTTCATATCTGCATATTGCATTTTATAATTTCTTACATTATTATCTAAAAAATTATAGAAAATTTAGTGAATCAAATGAACTCCAACTAAAAATCATGAGCTTCCACTGAATTTAAAAAGGATCCCTAAAAAAAAAAAAAAAAAAGCATTCTGATGCATTTTTTTTTCCAAGACAGGGTTTCTCTGTGTAGCTTTGTGCCTTTCCTGGAACTTGCTTTGGAGACCAGGTTGGCCTCGAACTCACAGAGATCTGCCTACCTCTGCCTCCTGAGTGCTGGGATTAAAGGCGTGTGCCACCACCCCGGCATGATGCATGTTTATAATCCCAGCACTTGGGAAGTATAGGCGAAGGATCAGAAGTTCAAGGTCAGTCTCCACTAGGTACTGAGTTCAAGGTCAGCCTCCACTAAGTACTGAGTTCAAGGCAAGCCTACGTGTGAATATGTTTTAACCAAATCTTTAAATGAAGTTAAAATTATGAACAAAATGCCTTTTGTGAAAAAAGTTCTCCCTTAATTTCAGAAAAATCTAAATCTAAAATTTATGTTAGCCTGATTTTAAATTCTGAAGAAATTATATATCAACCCAAGGAAAAGATGTATTTTTCAATGCGAAATTTGAAGAAATTTTGATTTGCCTAAGATCTTTTAAAAATGACTTTTCTTTATTCTTTGAAAGTTTCATACATTTGTACAATGTCTATTGGTCATACCTATCCACTCCAACCTCCTTCCTGCTCCTCCTTGTGCCTCCCTCCCTCCCTTCCTCCCTCCCTCTCTCCCATCATGTCCTCTTTTTACTTTATTAAAGTCTTAACCTGACATTGCGGACAGTAACATTAGTGGGAGTTTGTTAAGTCAGAATCTTCTGTTTAAGCAGAATCACTATGTTTAATGTGTTTATTTTATCTTTTTAATTCCCCCCTGTGATGTGTCCTTTCTGACATCAGGAAGGACAGAATCCCATGCAGCCGAGGTGTAAAGGGCAGTGGAGTGCAAGCGAGGGGCAGCTCAGGCAGCAGCACGTGAGCGTGGAGCAGCTCGGCATCATGGGACCCCACTGCATGAGCAGCAGCATTGGTCACAAGGATGTGGAGTCCACCATCTGTCCAACAAGTTAGCTCAGCATGTCATGTGTTATTGACAGGAAATTCAGAAATGCCCTACTTTTAAGGGGCTCTGCTTGACCCTTTCTCAATGCCTGGCAAATGATCAAAGGTCTTTTCTTCGATATAAAATGCTTCCCCTGAGAGCTCCCCTTTCTTATAGTACAAGCAACTCTCTTTGTATAAGCAATGGCGATTAGCATGTTCCAGTGGTCTCTGACAATGAGACCTGAGTGCTTATTTGAGTAAGGTAAAGTGTCTTTTTTTTCTAGCTAAAATTTAACTGATGCCAGAGGGATATATGATCAGCATTGAGATTAGCCGCAGGGAGCTGAGGCTCACAGCTGAAGTGCACGGGTGTCTAGCTGACCTGTAGTTCCACCCAGCTGCTCACCCACACTGTCAGTTCCACACATGTGTGGGTAGGTGTCTAGAGAGAGCCAGTTTTAAATTAGTAGGACACATGGAATGTCAGCCTTCAGAAGAGGGTGCATGTCCACTGTGTTTGGGCAACATGCAAACTCCTATATATCTGCTCCTTTCTTGACAATAATCTATAACTTTCTTCTTTAAAAATACCATAGGGGGTGGTGGTGGCTACGGAGCTGGTCAGTAATTAAGACAAGTTGTTGCTCTTCCAGAGGACCCAAGTTCAGTCCCTAACACCCACATGGGGTGGCTCACAGCCACCTGGAACCTCAGCTCCAGGGAATGTAACAACCTCTTCTGGCCACTGGGAGTTTGCCCACAGGAGGCACACACACACATGCATATAAATGAAAATAAATCTTAAAAAAGCACAAAGAATACCTTTACGGGATGATGAGGTGCACCTGGTGAGAGCACATACCGTGGTCCCCAGAACTTACATGAGAAACAGGCAGCTGTCTGTAACCCCAGCACCTACTGAGCTAAGAGACAGAGACAGAATCACAGAAAGTTTGAGGGCAGAAAGAGACTGCCAAGGTGGAAGGTGAGAACTGACTCCCACCATTACTCGTGACTTCCACAAGAGCACTGTAGCACACAGTTCCCCCGCCTGTGCTCATGCACCTTTGTGTGTGTGCACACACACATAAAAACATTTGTGGCAGTATAACACAACCCCCCAAATTTACCAATTTAGATTGGTTGACTTTGGGACACTCACCTTGTAACCCAGGCTGCTCTTCAATTTACAGCTATTCCCCTGCTTCAGTTCCCGAGGGACAGCATGACAAGTGTAACTGCTATACTCAGCTGACCTGACCCATTTTCAGTATAAATTCAGTGATGCAGCTACTGATGCCAACTGTCTTTTGTATAGGTAGGCGATCTTCATTACAACTGTGTTCTATAATATCTTGTAGCTAGGACTGTGTCACTCTCACTTCTATTGACCTTTTAGGTGTTAGCATCACCATGGGCAAACGTGTAATCATCGAAGATCAGTGTCAAAACTTCGGAGACTCCCAGAACATAGTCTTCAAACCCAAACTTCCTTTGCTTGCTTCCTTGCTGGCCGTCTCTCCTTTCCCTTCTGTTCCCCCTCCCCTTCCTTCCTCCTCCCTTGTCACCCCCTTCCTCCTCCTCCTCCTTTTCAGGTGGTTTTCAAGACAGTGTCTCCATGTAGCTCTAGCTGAGCTTAAACTTGCCGCATACCCCAGGCTTGCTTCAAACTTGAGTGTGTTCTCCCACAGGATTACAGGAGTGCCCCACCGCGCCTGGCTGTACCCTTATTTCTAAGCCTCATGGGTAGGTAAAGCATTTGTGATAATCTGTGATTTATTTGAGCCCATAATCTGTATTATTCACTGTATGCCTTACTTACACAGATCTACCGATCAATTGATCTTGCATATGCAGAATAGAGGTTCTAGGGCTAATTTAATATATACTTGGGTTTTGCTTGAAGAAAACACCCTTTAAAGGTGCTATGGGGTCCCAGTTTTGATGTCTGTATCCTGGGCAACCTCCAAGCTTCATAGGGAATATGCCAAATAGACAATGGTCTAGCCACCACCAAAGAACAAATCTTTCCCACCTTGGCATCTGGTTTTCCAGATTAAATACTCATTAAATACCAGTGTGTCAGAGCATGGGAGTAAGGGGGAAGAGCAGTTGTTAAAGGCTACAAAAAAACACACTACTTTGGCCATTAAAAATCAGTTTAAAAATTCCATATGATTTAATTTAGATTTTTGTGTTCTTTTTCTTTTGGCAAGAACTTATAAATTGCTACAGCTTAACATTTAAAATTAATTATGGGCTGAAAACACAAAGTACAACCTGGGTTGCCACACACTAAATAAGACTAATTATGGAAATTCAATATTAAAAGCCAGAGAAAACACAGGAAGGGTGTTAAGAAAGGTATACACGATGCATCACAATTTCCCTTCAAAATATCACAGAGTACATATGGCTTAAGTTAGCACAGGTTACCTAGAAAGCAGAGCTGGAGACATTGATTATCTGCCAATGCTTTAGTGGGTATAAATTCCATGTTCATAAAACTAGTTGACTACAGGTACACCACACACACACACACACACACACACACACACACGAGGGCAGGCGGGCAGGTGGGTGGCACATGAGCACTGTTTCCTGAGATGTCCGGAGACCTGTGCCTTCGGATGATCTGTCCCATTGTGTGAGTTCATTGAGTTAGAGGAGCTAAATTTGTTGATTTTTTTTTTCCCACGGCAGGAGTCCTGGAGGAATGTGTAAGTCTAGAAATTGCTCTGGGGATTGAGAGACAGTTAATATTAAGCTGAAAGGTGACAGTCAATGCTATTAGGATCCTGCAAGTAGACAGGTCTGGGAGTCAGGTCGAATCATGAGTCATGTGGCTGGGTTGATTATGGAATGTAATTCATTTTGTAGAGATTCAATTTGCATGCATCACTGACATCATTCTAACATAACTGTCTTGAATATCTACTACATATTGAGCAAAGATAGGCAGAGGTACAGATCTACATTTACGTGCAGTTGTTAAGAGTTTAGCTAGATGATCAAGAACTTGGAAAAGGGTCAAGAGACTGGCAATGGGAAGACCAGGAGTAGGTTTGAAGGATACACCTGAGAAATAATTCTTCTGCGTGTTAATGACTATTGGAGCACCCAGCTTTATGATTAGGAAGATAAGGCTACTGGGGCTCTCTCTGCTTTAGAAATGGGGTAAGAATTTCATTACTTTCAAGTAGGATAGCTGGATTTTGTGAAGTAGGTGCTTAAAGTCACTTTTATTGTGGTACAGAAGTTCAGACATGTTAGAAGGGTAAATATGGAAACTGAGTAACCAAAGAGAGGGTGATCCCATTTTGGCTTCTCATCTAATGGAGGCATTATTCCCTGCTATGTACTGGTGGAGATAGGCCCCTGAACACTGTTTTACCGTTGACATGATGTTATATTGTATCAGTAGGGGTCACTATAGGAACAGTGAGGATAAAGAGGGCTTTTCTTTATGGTTCCAATGTGCCTCCAGATGCTTCTCCTCAGCCCTGATGAAGGGCTGCCAGCAGCACATATGGAAGACATCTAATGGTACTTGTACCCATTGAGCGTCAGTGGCAATCCTGTGAATGGCTTCTTGTCAGCTATTACTGGCATGCCTGTGAGCAGATTCCTGGGATTTTTTTTGTAAGCACTGCATCACAGGACTTCACAGTTGTGGCTCTGTCCCTTAAGGGGCTTCTGCTTGTTTTGATATTTAATTCTGAGCATTTAAGAGACTTTTGTTTATTTTTAATTTTTATAATAATTTCTTTTGAAATTATAATTATTATATTTTGAAATTATAATATAATATATTTAATAAGAAATTAAAAAATAATTACATTTTCTCCCTTTCCTCCCTCCAGCCCCTTGTTCTCTCTCAAATTCATGGCTTTCTTTTCTTTGTTACACACACACACACACACACACACACACACACACACACTCACACACACCCCTAAATACATAAAAACACCCTTCTCAGTCCATAAAATGTTACCTGTAGGCATATGATCTCAGAGCACTTGGTATTAGATAACCAGCCTGGGTGCTTCCCTGGGGAAGACCGTTTCTCCTACTCTCAACCTTCCCCAGGTGTCTAGGGTTGACTCCGCTGCCTAAACAAGACCTGAGCAATGATGACACCACTGGACTGCTAACATGGAGGTGGAAAGGTTTGTAGGAACCCAACCCCAGGCACTTCCTTTTTGTTACTTCTGACTGTGGTCACCCACCTGCTGGTCTCAGACCACCCACCCTGGAAGGGTATTTTTGGTGGTCCAGTTTGGCCTGCAAAGCTTTTTGCCAGTTTTAGCTCTGCCCTCTGGAGGGGTTCCTGATTATACAAGGACCGACTTTCAATCAGTTTGGCTTGGGGAAATCATTAGACATCTTTGCTACCCAGTGACTTCCACTCCTTTCTCTCCTGAAGCTTGAATCCCAGACTTACAGAGAGGTTCTCCACCCAACTTTATTTCTCCACTGAGTGTTGTCTTTCAGCCTAGCGTGACACATTCTCCTTAATCCTCCATAGTTTGTTCATCCACAGTCTTTATATCAAACCTTCCCTGCACAAATTATTGTATTTTCTATCTCATTCAATTTGAATATCCTGTATGAGATTTGAAAGAAGTTTTGTATATATTATACATTTTATTTCAAATAAATTATTAGATACTAGTGCATGTTTGCGTTCAGTTGTTAGCCTAGGATATGAACTATATAACTTGGACACAGTAGTCCCACACAATTGAAACGTCTGTATCAGAACCACAAACTGAGTGACTAGTAACCGGTTTGATATGTGCCTTGAAGGAGAGAAGCCTACAGCTGCTTCTAAATAGAGACAAGCGTTAGGCTTTGAGTTGTTGACTGGAACGACTCAAGAATGGAATTTCCTCTGGTCATAAACAAGCTTCTGGGGTTAAATTCTTTCTTAAATCATTTTCTAGCGCTCAGACAAGTGGGAAATTGGTGGTTGGTGGTCTGATAATGGGGCAGAGGTTTTTTAGAGGCACAGCAGTTGGGAAAGAACAGAAGCATAGACCAGCAGCAGTGATGCTCTCCACTCTGAGACATCAGGAGTCCCATTGGCTTCCTTGTCAGGGTCTTTTAGGGAAAAGCCTGACTTGATGGTTATTGTCACTTTGGGCAGCTTCAAACAAGATAAAAAATATCATGGAAATAACAGTTCTTTCTCTTGATTCTCTTAAGATTGCCACTGTCACAAAGGAGACACTAAAACCAAAAAGCAGGCTTTACGAATCGTACCCTTCCTTTGTACATGTGGGTAGACAACGTTCAAAAGAAAAAGGACTTGGACGGAATTCAGCCTTCCAGGTTATCTCTCTCCATCTTTCTTTTCAACACATGCTTCTCACCCTCCTCTTACCACAGTAGCGAGAGCAAACGTCAGCTCTGGCCTGTCTGTCCACCACTTGGTTTTGTGTGCTCCGTTGTGTTCTCAAGGAGACAACCCCAATGCTCTGCCTCCGTCCAGATCAGTTTCGTTGGCCCCCCTTTCATGGTACTAAGCCATAGACATCAGTAGAGCACTTTAGCTACTCTCTTTCCCACTTAGTATTTTTATCTACGTCTTAGCAAAACGGTATTCAATGTGCTTGAAATTAGGATAATTGTCATGCTCGAAGCACTCCGATGTTTCCAAGTTTATAAAAAAATTATGACTCCATTTAAGAATTCTAGTACAGCTCTTGAATAAAGGATTTAAACAGTTTTTAAAACTAGAAATAGCCCAAAAATCAATTTTAAAAATTTGCTAAAATGTAATTATGTATTTAAGCTAAATGTATTATGAGAAGAAAAATTTAGTTGACTTCAGGAAAAAGGAAGTAGCAGCTCTATTTATGAACAGTGACTAACAAACCTGACTTAGAACTTTGAAAATATGGTTAAATTCACCAACTGAATCTGATTATTCCTGTTCCTAACAAAGCTTGCAATCATACTCTAATGCTCACGCCATGTTTTAAACAGGGAGTTAACCACTTACCTTGTATCATTTTATTTAGTTAATGAGTGCTCTTGTGTAAAGAATACAAGAAGGGCTTGCCCTTAATTCCACTGAGCATCGGCTTATAAACTCGCTACAGAGGTTCACTGAGGATTCAAAGTCTCTCATGTAGAAGGTAGAATTTTTTCTTTAACTTAAAATAGATTTTTTTTTATCAAACAATATATTCTGATTATGGTTTCCTCCCAGTTCCTTCCCACCTCCCCTCCCCTCCAGATCCACCTCCTTTCTGTCTCTCATTAGAAAACAATAACAATAAAATCAAACAAGATAAAACAAACGAATTGGAATATGACAAAACAACCAAACAGGAAGAGAGCCAGTCTCAGTCCGGTTCTGACTGCTTCCTTTAGTCTCCTGTCCGTCTGTCTTTACTTAGGCCTGTCTAAAAGGCTACTGACAGACTGTGACTTACAATCCTGCTCCATTTCTGCAAGCGCAATTTCACCTAACCAAAGCCAGACCAACAAAAACAACAAACACACACATACAAAAGCCCACAGTTCTACAACTTTCCAATTGTTCTAAACTGTGTATTAGATCACTTCCCTCAGGAATTAACCCTGAGCGACAAAACCAAATGGCCACTGGCAAACGGATCTAGAATCTCAGAATATGGCAAACAAAAATATGTCCATGTCTCTGTAGATACTTTCTCAAATCTAACACTGAGAAACAACAGCTCAACCCAGAGAGCATGCTGTTCAGGTCTTCTCACACTTACAGCTGTGCTTTACCGCTACCCAGTTTCAGCCCAAACTGCTCCGTTTTCTGTTTCAAAGATTCCTTAATTCTTTACTCAGTTTTACTTTCCTTAACCCCTACCTCTCCACCCCCACCCCCTCCTCCCCACTCCCGCCTTTGGAGCCAAGGATTGCAGGGGATGCAGAGCTAAAGAGATCAAATTAGAAAAAAAGAGAAGGAACCTGCAGGGAATGACCCCCCCCCCCTGCTTTGAGCATGTCTGAAAGTCCCCCCACCCCTTCCAGTCTTTCCCCATTAACGTCCCTTGTCGGGGGAGCCGTCACAGTGTCTTCCAATGCGCTTGTGCAGAACCCCGAAGTTCTCCCTGTTAGTTCTTCCTCCAGATGTTTCAAATAAAGTCCTTAAGAACTGAAGATGATCCTCGACTTAACTTCTGGGCTTTCACCTTGATTTTGCCCCTTTTTGTGTCCCTGTTGGTCTCAGCACTCTTACCCTACCTGCCATACGCTGGGCTAACTTAACTGGACAGATGAGCTCTGGGGGAGCTCCACCCTGCCCTTAGAGCCTGCTTTGGGCACCACTTGTCAGCGCCCTGTGGCCAGGGAGGCTTAAGTCTCTGAGGATCCAGATACTCCAAAGATCTGAGTGGAGATAACCAGGGGACTCCAGGCTGGAACTCAAGGGTAGCGCAAACAAAGCACTTCTCAGTTTCCTTATTAAAGCAGATCAACACGAGGTGCCGTCTATAGTTAGCTTAAACAAACAGAGGCACAGCAAGGGAATACCTCTGGAGTTACGGCTTGTCACCTTCAGCCATGCGAAAAGAGCCAAGAATATTCCGCCCAGGCCTTTGGCTTTCTCACAGAGATAATGTGGACACGCCAGGACAGTTCCTTCATGTCTTTGCTTTCAAGTTCGCTCACTTAGGCAATGCTTTCTCAGAAGGCCACCTGTGGGAAGAGAACTTGGACTCTGCCCCTTCCACAGTTCACAGCAAGTTCCCAGCTTTCTTACACAGGCTCCTGTAGTATGTAACTTCAGAAAGTGCCTGTGGAGGGGAACTGGAGAGACCGCCTGGTTAAGAGCACTTGCTGCTCTGGCAGAGGGCAGGCTTCCGTTCTCAGCACCACGTAAGGGTGGCTCACAACTGCCTGTAATTCCAGTTCCAGGGGATCCAATGCCCTTTTCCAGGCTCCTCAGTCGCTAGGCAAGGCATATGTATGTATGCATAGAGCATATCCACACACGCAAGCTCTCGCATAGACGCATAAAATAAGGAACAAACCTTTTAAAAGTACACATAAAAGAAGGCTATGCCGAAGCAGAACAGGATAGAATGCGGTAGGCGCTGTTGGGGGCTAGTGAAGTGCTAACGGTGAAATCATGACATCGGGGTTCAGGGACGCAGAACAGTAAGAAATAGATTTGGAATATATTTTAAAGGTAAAGTCAACAGAACTTTGGGCTGATTGTATAGGGAATGACAGCAAAGAGAAGACAATTATATATAAGGTCTATTTATGCAGCCCTAGTTCGCCCAGAGCTCTATGTAACCCAGGCTGATTTGGAATTATTGTGATCCTCCTGCCTCTGCCTCCCAAGTGCTGAGATTACAGACATTCTCTACTGTGGCCTGAGAATCATATTTGGGGGGGGGGAATCAAGAGTTTTTTTTAATGTATTAAAATATATTTTATTCCTTCATATGGTGTCATCAAATAGGCAGCTGGAAATAAAGATGTGGAATTCAGGTGACATCAGGCTGGGTTATATATTGTGGCATCTGTTACAGTGACGATATTTAAAGTCACTGGGCAGGAAGAGATTACCTGGGGTAGAAGGATTGAGAAAAGAAGCTGAGTTCTAAAGCAAGTCACCGTCTAATCTTTAAAGACCAGTTGGAGGGAATGGCTATAAAATAGGAGGAGAAGCTTTTGGTTTTTCTTAAAGAGAAATGATGTAAAGTTTGCTTGTTCATATTGGCAAGAGATACACCATGGTCATCCTCATGTGAGTGATTTTGGGAGAACAGCTTAAGTCTGGGTATTGAACAGTCTGGAAAAAAATAGAAATAAGGAAATATTTTTAATAATATAGGTTGGCAAAGTATGGCAGTAGGTGTGGGGGGCAGCTTTGTTTTTTTTAATGAAAGGTATTAACAATGTGCAATGTGGCAAGAATGGCCTATGATATCTGGACTTTTATGTGTGAAGGGGGGTGGGTACTGACAGACTTTCATTCACCAAAACAGATGAGCTATATGTCAGGGCAGGGTGTAGTTTTTCTGTCGACATCTTCATTAAAATCAATAGCATCAAGTATGAATAGCTCCAGATTCTCCCTTTTCAGACAAACATAAATAACTTCCCCATGCTCTCTCCGCCTTAGACAGAATCTCAGGAATCCAGGCGTGAGGCCGGTGTGGCAGGCCCTCTGTGCTGTGTGACAGGTTCGGTGTGATGGATTGGTGGTGTTTGATGAATGGCTCTTCAGATTCACCTCAGCTGACTCACTCTAGAAGATTAATTGTTGTAGATTTTACAGACATCTTTCAAGAAGGACACATTTCTGCTTATCTATTTTACGTCCATCACAGAAAATCTGGTCCCTTGTGACTTGTCATAATCCATAAAGAAGCAGGAAACATTTTCATATGAATCGAGGATGTGTGTTCTTCAGCCTCTTTGAGTGTGGTGGTTACATTATCACTGTAAATTATCCTTAGGCCTAAAAGTAAAGACTAAAACCAAAACTTATAAAAATCAGCATATGTCATAAAGCATATCCATTATCATACTATCACACACATCATACTATCAGTACTAGTCTCTGAGTCTGCTATTCCTCACAATGCTGAAATATATTGATATATTTTTATTAAATGAATTAATTTATGGGTGATATACGTAACATCTTATTAATGAAAACTTAAAAAAAAACCTTTAAAAATATCTGCCCTTTCTCAGAAGAAATATTATTGATATATGTAAGTACACACATATATACTATTTATGCATTAGTTAACATTTGAATAGGGGCTATAACATGAAAGCATTGCATTAATTGTTTTACAAACTTTTTCTCACATAGTTTTGTAAGTTGGTAGTAATTTTTAAAATCATTTTGTGTAAGATAAACGTAGGCATGGAGAAAGAGGTTGCACAGCTAGTTTCGAGCCCAAGGGGTTCTTAAAAATTAGATTTCAGAGAGAGGAGCATGTTATAATATTTGTATGCAACTTGAGATTCTGATGTGTTAAAGTTCCATTCATTTAATAATATCTGAAGGTAGAAATTTCCAACGGATTAAAATGTTTTCTACCTAATGATTTTGTTTTAAATCACGGGGGGGGGGGGGTGTTAAGAAGTAATAAATATGAATAATAAAATAAAAATATTTATTATAGACACAAAGAATTAGTTGTTTTTTCCTCTTGAAATAGTAACTTGAGTCCGTGATTTTTGGCCCCTCCCTCTCTCTTGCTTATGTTACTAGCATAGTTATAAAACCCAATAATTGACTTTTAGCCTACTTCATCCATGCTAGGCATCTTACTGCATTGTTTCACTTGATCTACACGTGACTATCTATTATTATTTTGTTGGTTAAAAAGTCAATAAAATAATAAAATAGGTGCTACTGTAAGATGTAAATTACTGCCTGCGTGGTGCTGTTTGACTACTCATTGCAAATCACAGTAACCACCAACACCACACCTGCCTAACTCTCTGGATAGCATTTCTGTGTCCCTCATTATATGATCTCAGCAAAAATTCCAAGAGGTACACAAGTCAGATAAAAGACTAGAAATATCCTGAGTTGAGGAAAGCTGAGTATTCAATTCATGTAAATAGTTATCGAAAAACTTTTACAAAATAATTTTATAAGTAACCCCCAAAGACCCTCATAAGGAAGCAAATTCCCAGTTACATACATGTGTATATACATGAAATTTTTACTTTGAGAGAGGGTCTTATTATGTAGCACAGACTGCCCTTAAGCTTGAGATCCCTTGACTCATCCTTCTGAGTCCTGGGATTATAGGTGTGCACCACTTTGCTCAACCCAAAAAACATTTAAAGGAGCCTGACGTGGTGGTACACACCTTTAATCCCAGCAAACAGGAAGCAGAGGCTTCCTGAAATCTTCTGTGAGTTTGAGGCCTGGTCTACATAGGGAGCTCCAGAGAAGCTATGTAATAAAGAGTCCCCATCTCAAACAAACAAGCAAAATGTCAACAACCTCAAAACAAACAAAACCATTTAAAGAGTGAGAGCTCTGTAGTGGACTAACATGGATGATACCATTTGTCTCTTCTGCCCAGGTTCCCAAGTTCTTGATACTGCAAAACTCTTACACATACTCAAGAGTTCACTTCTTCACCCATGATTTACCACATGAACTTTCATAAGCACTTGTGCTAAATTCTCTGAGTCCTGGCCCCACACACATCTGTGAAGGCCATCTGTAAAGGCCAAGGTAAAGATGGCATTCTTAGTCTTCTTGCAGAGATGAGCTGGGCCATTACCTTTGAGTCTCGGGGGACACTTGGTTGAGACAGATCTAACATTTATACCCCTCTGTTGAGTGGGTTCATCCTGACAGCAATTTAAGCATGAAATATGAAAGAGAGAGAAAGGAGAGCATTATTCTCCACAGGGCTTGGGAAGTCATTTTGATTTGTATACCTAATAGAAGGGAAGAAAATAAAACAATGCTATAACTAAAGTTGGTAATACACTGATCTGGAAAACTAAACAATGTTTCAGGCCTCCGGGTTTAGTGGAACATAGCAGATTTAAAGGGTGTTCTTTTTTTCATATGTGCATATAAATAAAATCTGCATAGATTCAAAGTGTGCAACCAGATGTTTTGATCTATTTGTGCATGTGGAATGATTGCATTGAATCAAGCTGGTTGACATAACCATCACTTTGCATTATGTTGTGGTCTGGATTTTAAGTGTCCCCAAAAGGTCTATATGTTAAGGACTTGGTCACCAGCCTGTGTAGTTATTAGGGAATGGTGGAATATTTAGGAAGGGAATCCAGTAGAAGGAGGCAGTCTTTGGGGGGAGTCCCCTGGAAGAACAGACTGGTAGGTATGCCCTGCCCTCTATTTGCTTCCTAGTAACCATGCAGTGAGTGACTTCCTCCATCCCACCTCTCCACCACAATGCACTGAAACTTTGGAAACTATAAAACAAAATAAACATTTCAACTAATAGGAACATTGTCACAGTGATTAACACACACTGTTACTTTTCTGAGAACATTTGAGAGCTACTCTAGCTGTGCAGTGGTGGCACACACCTTGAATCCCAGGACTCAGGAGGCAGAGGCAGGTGGATCTTTGTGAGTTCGAGGCCAGCCTGGTCTACATAGAATCTCCAGGATAGCCAGGGCTACACAGAGAAACTCTGTCTCAAAAAATAAAACACACCCCCCCCAAAAAAAACAAAACAAAAAAGAGTCACTTTGTTAGTAAATTTGATGCACACATTATTATTTACAGCTTCACAGTGTGTATTAGGTTTTATATTATTCATCTAACAACTGCAAATTTGTGTTTTCAACCAACATGTCCTAATTTTTCCTATCTACAAGTCCCTGGCAAGCACTCTTCTATTATTTTTTAATGAGTTTTACTTTTTTAGATTCTTCATGTAAGTGAGATCCTGTGATATATATATATATATATGTGTGTGTGTGTGTGTGTGTGTGTGTGTGTGTGTGTGTGTGTGTGTGTAGCTAGAGTTTTCTCTCTGGGTCCCGCCAAGCCCTGGCAGTCCGACAGCCCACTTATAAAATAAACACACAGACTCTTATATTATTTAAACTGTTTGGCCTAATGGCTCAGGCTTCTAGTTATCTAGTTCTTACATCTTAAATTAACCCATTTCTATTAGTCTATAAGTTGCCACGTGGCTTGTGGCTTACCGGTACCTTACATCTTGCTTGTCATGGCGGCGACTGGCAGCATCTCTCTGATTCAGCCTTCCACTTCCCAGAATTCTCCTTTCTCCTTGTCCTGCCCATACTTCCTGCCTGGCTACTGGCCAATCAGTGTTTTATTTATTAACCAATCAGAGCAACACATTTAACATACAGAACATACCACAGTGCATATATATATATATATATATATATATATATATATATATATATAAAATCTGGATTGTTTCATTTAGCACAGGGTCTTCCAGGCTCATTCACATTGTTGCAAATGGCAGAATTTCCTTCCTTCATGGTTGAGTTGTGTGTGTGTGCACTTGTGTGAGTGTGTGCATGTGTTTGTGTAGTGTGCGAGTGTTTGTGTGCACGTGTGTGATATTTGATTTTTTTCATCCATTTGCAGATTTTAATTTGCTATTTTAAAAATTCTGCAATAAATGAAGGAGCACAGTTACTACCTAAGATAGTATTCTTAATTCTTTTAGATATACACTTTAAAGTGGTATTGCTGTATCATACAGTAGTTCTATTTTTACATTTTCAATTTTCTGTGGAGCCTCCAAACATTTTCCCATAACGGTTTTACCAATTTACATTGTTGCCAACAATGAGAAAGAGTTTCCTTGAGAAAAGTTATTAAAATGTACAGACTACATTAAAGTTAAATACGTCTGACGGCTAACTTTGGTTGTCAACATGACTGCACATGGGGTCAACTAAAACCCAAGCTTTGGGGCACGCCTGTGAGAGATTTTCTCAATCAGGCCATTTGAAGCAGGAAGTCCCACCCTAACCCTGAGCAAACCTGCCAGTGGCAGCCCAGGTAAAAGGATGCAGAAGATGGAGCCTTTGCTGTTTGCCCACTTGCCCTTACTGCCATCTATCCTGTTGCTGTTGGTATGAAATACAACTTCTTCAGGATTCCAAGACTGATGGCCAGTAGCTCTCTCAGAATCCTCTATGATGTCAGCACCAGGCTGAAATTTCAGACACATCCAGGTTTGTAGACTCAACACCTAACTACCAGATTCTCGGCCTTTTTGTCGTGAGAGAGCCACTGTTGGACTAATTGATCCACATTCTGCAGGCCAATCTAATAAATTCCCCTTTACTATGTATTTTTTCTATCTGTTCTGTTCCTTTAGAAAGCTCCAACTTTTAGTGGATATCTGTTCTGCCTATGACCTTGAAGCACCGCCCCTAGAAATGTAGCTTGTAACTGTTCTACCTACCTATGACCTTGAAGTACCTGCCCCTGGGGTGTGGCCTCAGGGCTACCCTTAAGACCTGAGACGCACATACTCCAGTCTTGGGGGACTGACTCAGAATAGCATGGGACAGTACCTCAGCATTCCAGGACCAGCAATGATTCTCTTATTTTGTTTTAGTGAGTTTCCTTTCCTAAAAAAATCCCTTTTGCCCTTTAAGCAGACTCCCATGGATTTATCCCTATACCAACTAATGCAGTACTATTGCTCTCTGAAAGATATTTTAAGAGAGTTCAAATCATATCAAAGCACATATCCACTATGGAAAATATTTCAAAATTATTTTTAAAGGAAACAATTCATTAGAAAAATCAGAAAACATTTCACTAACAAGGCTAGCCAGGAGTCAGAAGCACAAAATGGTGATCAACTTGATTATCAGAAATACAGTTGAAACCACAAGGCAGTGCCATTTTGTCTAAAATAAAAAGGTATTAACAACAATATGGCAAACAGAATTCTGCTGCTGGTAAGAAGGCAAATTTCACATTCTCAGAAAAGTTATTTTGCATTTGTTTACCAAAATCAAATTAAGCTTGAATACACACACACACACACACACACACACACACACACACACACACACACCCCTATGATCTGTCAGTGCTATTACTCAACTAAAATACACATATGTCATCACTTAGAGACATAAAATTATGTTTACAAGAGTATTACAATTTTACAATGCTCTGAACCCAATAGTTTAAAACAATCTAAATATTTTTATCATGATAGGTCCTCAACAACAGAATAGGTCAATCAGTGTGGCGTAGCCACAGGGAAAGACTGTACAGACTGGGTAATGAACTGTAATTACGCAGAGTAACATGGAAGAGGCTCACAAAATAGCACACAGTTGTGTCTAGATCAATTTAGAATACAGAGAAAGTAGCCTGTGCTGTTAGAAGTCAGGCTAGTGAAGGCATGGGGAGGAGATGCATGAAAATTAAGAATGCATGAGAAGAACGGAGTGTGATCATTTCTATTGCTGTCTGACTACCTATCTGTCTATATATTTGTATATAATATTGTATATATTTAAACTTCTGAGTCCAAGTATTCTCCATATGAAAGTCTCCTCCAAATATTGCTTCTGTAGTTCTATAAAACCATCACTGGATATTCTTTGACCTCTGGGGTAGACATCACATTTTAGAATTGTATTAGTAGGCTTTGGAAGTGGTAAGCAAATAGTCAACAGTCTTTACAAGTATCTCTTGAAAGGGCTAAAGTAAATGATGCCATAGCTTCACAAATGGCTTAGTTAGTTTTTAAATGTGGTCTCTTGTTAATAACATTGGTAAATTTTGGCTTTAGATTTTAGTCTGGCTGGACGCCCTTGGGCCAGACAGCCATCTGCTCTATATGCTTCAGGTGTTGGTTTGGCTGAGCCTGAGTCCAGATGACCTCTGAAACACCTTCAAGTAGATTGCTTATATTCTGAAGATCATGATATACTGTCATCATATTTACCAAGTAAACTATATAAATATTAGTGTCTAAGAATCAGTCATGCAGAACAGTTCAAATGGCCATTGTTCTTACATTAATGTTCACTAATGACTTGGGAGGAAAAGCAGAAATAGAATCAGGGCACAGTGTACCCGAGCCCAAGCCAAAAACTTACACATGCATTGATGGGAAATAAATAACCACTGAGAAGTCTGACTGACCACTATAGGACTGTGGGGGTTGTGGGGCAGTGAGATTGAGTTTCTGTAGTGTAATTGTGTTCTGTGCCAAGTCCTCTGAGTTGAAAAGATATGGCTTCCATGTGTTTAGAGCCATCCAGAACAGCACTGCAGAAGGGTTTGCTTCAAATGCTGGTCTAATAGATTGTCTCTGAAAAGCAAGCCATGTGATAAAAAATATATTGAAAACACTATATACTGAGTGCTTCTTTTGGAGAATTGACTGAATAATAGCATGTAAAGGATGCTAAAGTTCAGAAGCCCAGGTATCCATCTACAATCTGGTGTTTATAGATGACGCTATCCAATGTCCTTGAAGTTTCAAAGATCTATTAATCACAGTGGAAAGAACTGTGAATTGAAGGAGAGCCTAAAACTCTTTAAAATTGCAGTTTGTAGGATGAAAAAATACCATGCATTCATTCAGGCTTTAAGCAATTCTAGTATGATCTTGGTGAAAACTGGATAATCAAGTCACTAGAAGTATAATTCCAGTTATATTAGTGGATGTAAGGAAGAGTCTGAATGCTTGCTGAAAACAAGGAAGGACAAACTTGCTAAGCAGAGAAATCCCAGATATGTCAAGGAACATAGTGTGATGTTTTAGAGTTACCGATATGTGCAAACCATGAATTTGCATGAAACATATCACAACAAATACCTGGCTAACACAAGTGTTCGTCCCCAGTTCCTCTGTCCTTGGTCCATCCTGAAGGAGTCTATGCAGTACTTTCCCACCCTCACACCTGTGGGTTTCTACTTGCTGGGCCATGGGTAGTAATGCATTGTGGCAAGCTAGAAAACATGTTAGAAAATCAGTATTTGCTGATTAACAGAAAGGAAAGCATCTCTGTTTTTTGCAGACACTCAGCAGGCCTGCATCGAATGGAGCTCATCAGGATGAAGTGACTGCTTAACTCTGGACTTCCCTAGAGAGGAGAGAAATGCTGCTTCTTAACATTTTTGTTGGCTGAGTTTGAGTTAACTGAAGTTAACACTCACTTTTCTTGTGACAGAAATACTTGAGGAAATCAATTGAAAGGAGGAATGCTTTCCTTTGATTCGCTCATTCAGTGAATTCCTTGACTCCACCACAACAAGACTGTGATGAGTCCAAGCATCATAGTTCTGGGGTGCACATGATAAGGGAGGCATCTGGGAAACAGGAAGATAGAGCAAAAGGAAAGGGTTCAAAGGCACACCCCTAGTCACCAACTTCCTCCAATCAAATCCCATCTCTGAACGTTGTATTGGGGACTAAGCCTTTAACACATAAGCCTTGTGGATGGGGGTGCATTTTATATCCAAGCTGTAACAATACCCAAATGGACATAGTAAATTTGTTCTAAATTAATGTAAATTTTAGATATCTTGTTACCTTTATTATTTCAAAGACTTGTCTCAATAAGCCATTGAGTTACCAAGTATTTATTATATGAATACTTTATCATCTAGCACCATGCTAAAACACAAGAGAAATATGACACCATTTCTGCCCCTGAGTAACTTACCAACAGAGATGATGAGATTTAAATCAATAAAAAAAGCTACAGAATACAGAAGACACAGGCTTTCAAAATACACAGATTCCGGTTATGACCTACAAACACCATAAACATTTAGATAAGGGGGAGATATAATGGCTACATCAAAAAAGAGCAACAAAATAATATTTTATCCTAAATACATGTTGAACATTTATGTTGAGCAGTTACTGGTACATAGCAGTCACTTGATAAGTTGTATTAAACTGAACCATAAGCTGCTAACTGATAATTCTGGTCAAGCAGGAGGTGAGGCAAGAAGATATGTAAGTTCAAGACTGTATCAAAGGGCTGGGGCTTCATCTTAGTGGTGGGACACACGTGCAGTGGCCATGGAGCCTTGAGTTGAACCAAAAGAGTAGAAGGGAGGGAAAAGGGGGGAGGAGTTAGGAAGGGAGGGAGGGAGGGAGAAAAGGAAGGAGAAAGGAGAAGGGGTTAGGAATGAAAGGAGGGAGGAAGGGGAGGAAGGAGGGAGGGAGAGAGGGAAGGAAGAAGAGGAAGGGGAAGGAAGAGGGGAGAGGATGGAAGGGAGGAAGGAGGAAGGGGATTTTAACATTTGCATCCAGGTCACAAAGACATAGGTTTAGATCATGTACTTCTGTGGTTACTGTTTATGTCTCCTCTTCAGAAGTATGGTTGAAATCCCTTTAACAGCTCTGTTTGTTCTTTGGAGTTGGATGGGCGTGTGTTTGGTATGCACCTAGCTCTTGCCAGCTAGGCATACTGCATCCCTGATCACATTGCATCCCTGCTCACACTGCATCCCTGCTCACACTGCATCCCTGCTCGCATTCCTGACTTTCCTCCTCCAGTTTGTCCGTATCACTTAAACGCCCCTCTCTTCCACCCATCTGCTCTCTCACACACACTCCCCTATGGCATCGCTACAGAGGATTTCTGGTTTTTAAGAGTGTGGATCTTTCAGGGTCTCTGCCACGCCCTGCTTACCTGCCATTTAGTGATGGTGTCTACTGTGGCCAGCACTTGCTGAGGTGAACCCTTTACAGAGGCAGGTTAGGCACCACAACTGGGACAGCTCTCCTAATGGCATTCTGTCACGCCTGATAGTTAAGCTAAGGCCTCTTCCTCTCCAGAAAAAACAAAAAACAAAAAACATCAAATCACACAGAGACATTCACTAAAGATATCAGTCACAGAAAAAAAAAAACAAAAAAAAACAAAAACCAAACACGCAAATACAGGAGTGTGGTGATATATTGTTTCAGAGGACAGAGCCAGCCACTAAATTAGACATAGAGGTCAGGCAGTGGTGGCACACATCTTTAATCCTATCACTTGAGAGGCAGCAATCTGTCTGGATCCCCAGCTAGCTCAGTCGGTAGAGCATGAGACTCTTAATCTCAGGGTCATGGGTTCGTGCCCCACATTGGGCACCATTTGTAGCTGGAGATTTTCTGTGTCCACCTGGCTCCTGCAGCCACTCAGACCCAAGTAAACACAGAGAAGCTTATATTACTTATAAAATGTATGGTCATGGCAGGTTTCTTGCTATCTAGTTCTTATATCTTAAATTAACCCATTTCTATTAATCTAAGTTGCCACGTGGCTTGTGGCTTACCAGTACTTTTACATCTTGCTTCCTCTGCGTCTGACTGGCGACTCCTGACTCAGCCTTCCTGTTCCCAGAATTCTCCTCTCTCTTTGTCCCGCCTATACTTCCGCCTGGCTACTGGCCAATCAGCATTTTATTTATTGACCAATCAGAGCAACACATTCACAGCATACAGAAAGACATCCTCAGCATGGATCTCTGTGAGTTCAAGGCCATACTGGGCTACATGAGAGAAACAGAACCAGGCAGTGGTGACACACACCTTTAATCCCCGGAAGTAATGTGGCAGGACACAGAAAGGTATAGAAAACGTGAGGAAACAGGAACTCGTTCTCTTGAGGCTGAAGATTTCATAGAGGTAAGCTAGTGACTGGCTGTTCTGCTTCTTTGATCTTTCAGCTTTCACCCCAATATCTAGCTCTGGGTTTTTTTTTTTTGTTATAAGACCTTTTAAAATTCATGTTACACAGGATTGCCCAGAGAGAGACAAAAGAAACCCAGGTTTTCAGCTCTTGTAACTATTCAGGTTTTGGCCACTTAGGTGGTAGAAGTCCAATGCCGTCTGGCAGTTTGGTGTGCTGGTCCCTGTAGTTGGCTAATGTAACTAACTGGCCAGAAGCAAAGTCCTTATAAAAGCTGACAGTTTAGCATACCTCCACATTCTTTCTGTGGGGCAAGGAGAAAAACAAAACAAAACATGTAACTGTCTTCTTTCAGTTGATGGCATATGGTGAGTACTTCTAAGTCACTAGTGCAAGGAGTTCTTATTTGGGGATGCAATCTGACCCATAGACCCTCTTTTCCCATTCCCTACCAAGTTACTGCTCTACTAAATGATGAAATCAAAACTGTTCATTTAAGTAAAAAATACATTGAAAGGTAAAAAGCATATTTAATCAGTCACCTTTGCTTAATAAAGACTCTTGAATGGAAAAAATAGTTGCATGTTGAAGATTATATATTTTAAGTAAATAGAAATGTTTTGAGTAGATACAAATAATAGTAAAGACTTCTACCATGATCTTCTTCCTGATGCAATTTTATTGACACAGTTGATTAAGGAAAAGTTAAGGAAAACTTAACAATAGTGTTAAAAAATGTGGGTTTGCTGTTTCTTATTAACTGCACTTCCTACCACAGAAAGCAGATTGAACTTCAGTAGGAGAGACTTGGGTAAAAGTATATGAATCTTCAGAGTGCAGACTATTGCCCTTGGGGAGGGGCTCGATGACAAAGGATGGACCACTGTAGCAGTACAGGTCCCCAAAAGCTGAATGTTTAAACAAGTCCTGGAATTTTTCTGTCCTCTCCAATGTGAGATGTAGGAGACAGACTCACCTTCCTACTCTGAGCACATACTTGTTGAAGACAGGGTTGAACCACTTGAGTGATTAAAGTCTACTCAGGTGGAAGTCTTTTGATGATAAAACCTCCTAAGTGTTAGTGCCTGGTGTGGTTTGCATCTGAAGTATCCCTCATGTGTTGAAGGTGAGGGGCCAGTAGGTGCAGCAATGATCAGAGTTGTGGCCTTGGGTTGGAACTGGATAATGGGGGCTCCAACCTCACCCATGGATTAATTTGTTGATGGGTTCAAAAGTTAATGGGTTATTGAGAGGAAGTAAAGACTTCAGGAAGTGAAGACTACTTGGGAAAAGTAGGTCATTGAGAGTGTGCCCTGGAAGGGTGAGCTCTCTCTGTGTGTCTCTCTCTCCTCTCTGTCTGTCTCTGCCTCTCTCTACATATGATGAACAGCTTTGGTCTATCGCATGCTTCCTGGCATGGTGATCCATCTCATCACAGCACCAAACACAATGGAGTTAAGTGAGCACAGATGGAAACCTCCTAAAGCAGGAGTCCAAATCATCCTTTTCTTTTTAAGTTGATTAATCTCAGGTGTTTGTCACGGTAACAGAAATCTAAGGAAACATTAACCTCTTATGTATAGACCTTGTGGCTTCAATGACAACTTCTGGTATGTTTCCTCTGCTTTTTGGGGAAATGGACTTCCAGTTCTCATGATTGTTGGTATGACACCCCCGTCGAGTTATCTCCCAATCCCGTGGCTGGGAAATGGCATGTGCGCTCAGCCCTCAGCAGCTCTGGAGAGTTTTAGGGTGTGTGTCTTCAATACTGTGAGAGCTGACGTTTCCGTTGCTGCTTCCTCGGAGGAAACAGCAGCTTCTGCGTGCCGTATGTTCACTTAACACTGCATGCCAACTCGCATGCCATATCATGCCAGCCTGAAGCAAGTGTGTTCACCCATCCTATATTAGCATCATTCCACTTGCAACCGAATTAATAATTGGCGGTTTTCCTGCATCCTTTAAAGACAAACGTGAGAGCAAGTTTGTCATTGCTTATTAAGAATATGCTTATTTTCTGGTATTCCAACAAGGACAGTAGAAACGGGAAATTTGAAAATTCAGGAGCATTAGTAAATCTGGGTAAGAAGAACTGGAGGACTTGTAAAGTTTTTCAAAGTTCTTTGAATTAATGACCATTTCCAAACGAAGAGAAAAAAAATTCTCTCACATAAATGATAGGCTAGTTTCATCTATCATGGAGAAGAAATAACTTGCATTGTAGTGGTTCAGACATTTACAGTGTTGAACATTATAAAGCCTGCATCAAATTATCTTACCCTCCCCCCTTTAGATCACTTTCATATGAGTGAGGAACAGAGGAAAAATTATCAGAAGATGAATGACAAGTTTCAAGGAGGCGATGGCCAGAGCTTTCCTTGCTTGATGACCCTGTCTGAGCTCCCCTGGGAAAAGTTCTTTATTCTGCTAAGGTCAGGCAGCGGTGAACACAGAGTCTGTGTTTTATTGCTGTGTGTGTAATTAGGACCACTTTTCAATTTCACACGAAAAAGTACAAAGGAAGGGACAAACCACCTCACACATTTTCACTTGCACGATTTCTCAGGGGTCTCCACCGGCACGAGGAGTCTTTCCCCTGTTCGGAATGGAATCGTGTTGAGGAACAAAGACCCTGCATTCCTAGTCTAAAAGGACGTTAACTATGTTTGCTTCTGTAAAGTAGATGGCCTGATTTCTTGATAGTTTATGGAAGCTTGTGCTGCTGCTTAATGGGGGAATTAGGAGAAGGATGAATCAGCACCGTCCTTCAGCATCATTAGTCTGCTTTCCTGGGAAGCCAGATCAAACGAAGTTAACGTTTTCCCAAGTAATGCTGAAATGCTGAATTTCATACTAAAATGGTATAGAAGATGAATTAGGTTTTTGTGTATGTGTATACATAGGGAGAGGGGGAAGAGGGAGAAAGAGAGAGAGAAAATATAACTAACATGTAAGCAACATGTGAAGCAAGAGAATAGAGTAAGACTATACTAGAAATTCAGCTGTAAAAGTAAAGATGAGCTTACAGTGATGCGCCAGTCATTGGAGGAACAGATGGAGGATGTGGTAGAGAGGCTGGAATGGTCAGCTGGAAGCTTCTGGAGCCCCTGTGTTCTAATGTAAGAACTCTTTTTATGAGCAATGTACAGATGTCAGGTGATGGAAAGAATGGCATGTATTTGCTAATGTAGCATGAATCCTAATTGGTCTTAATAAAAACCTTGAGCCAGATATCAGGGTAAATGCTGAAAGATCAGAGAGACAAAGGAACAAGCCACAGCCACGTCTCACCTCACCAACTCCTCAGCCCAAAGGACTGAGCTCCTGTCTCCTCCTGCCTTATATTCTTTTCTCTGTCCAGCCATATCACTTCCTGTCTCAACCTCCCTAGTGCTGGGATTAAAGGTGTGTGTGCCTCCCAAGTACTGGAATCAAAGGCATGAGATCCCAAGTGCTGGGATTAAAGGTGTGTGCCACCACTGCCTGGCCTCTATGGCTAACTAGTGGCTGGCTTTGCCCTCTGATCTTCAGGCAAGCTTTATTTGTTAGAGCATACAGAAAATATCACCACATGTTAATGTATAATTTTGTTCCTAAAATCTGTATGTGGATACACATGCACACGAACACACACACTATACTTGATTTTGTGAAGAGAATTTGTGTGGTTTTTCAATTTTGTGAGAGGCCTATTATAAGAACCAATTTCCCCAGAAATGGAGATTTTATCCTGGTTCAAACCAGACTGACAGCTATATATTTAGATCAGAAAAACCATGTACAGAAATCTGAGCTGATATATTATAGAGCAAGAGAGGCCCATAAAACTTACAGTGTCCTGCGGACAAAGCTATGCCAGTAAATTCTTTATTGAAAATTGAATGAGTCAGGTTTTGAGAAAAGGGAAGGGCAACACACATTGTAAACACTTACACTTTTGTTTCTTCAGGATAAAGATATTTACCATGAATTAGGGTTTAAAAAGTGGCTTTTTCCCCTGGCATTATGTCATAGACTTGTGAGTAGGACTGAGAAGTGCGGAACATTCACAGGTAGGGGGGTGAGGCCATGTCCCAATTGCCATACATTACAATTTTGATTCAGCTTGCAATGCTGTGGCTATTTGGAAGTCTGCCTCTTTTTCCTGTAGGATGTCCAGAGCCTCTGCTAGCGTGGGTTGAGCTGCTAGCCTCAGCTGGGTGGCTGGGATAGGAAACAGCAGCAGCAGCCAGAGCAGACCATCCCCACCACCGCATTCTAATGGTCCCTTTGCATGTTTCCTTAGCTTCTTTGCAGAAGGACTAGAGGCCTCCAGGAGGTAGATAAAGGGTCTCAGACAGCATTTCACATTCCTTAAAGCGAGAGTTCCAGAAGGGGGAGAGAAACTGCTCATCCTCCTAAGAATTAAGCCCAGAACTGACTGACAAAGTTTCACTTCTAGGATGGTTTATTGGCCAAATCGATCAAAGGCCAATCTTTACATCATTCCACTTTTTGATGGGATCGATATACAGGTATCTAAAGGAAGGAGAACCTGAAAGACAAGCTACCACCGGGTTTGGAAACCTCTCATGAGCATACCATTCTAAATACTGTGTAGCTTTAAAAACAGGCCATGCACTATGATTTTTATAGGTTACAAAAAAAAAATCCAAGGATTAAAAATTATGTTTAGTCACTTCAAGACACATATACAGCATAATGGATTTCTTAATGGGATCCCTGTCACTCAAAATAGCCAACAATTAAAAATGGAAACTCATGAAATCTAAAAACCCCTGTAAAGTAAAGGAGACCATGGACTGAGTGAAGAGACAGCCCACAGAATGGGAGAAAGTCTGTGATAGTCATACATGTGTCAGAGGATTAGTGTCTAGAATATGCAAAGGACCTCCCCACAACTAAACAAGAAATCAAACAATCCAATTAAGGCTGAGTATGTAACTCAGTAGCTTGACTCCAATGCATGAATCCAGTACTACTGAAGAAGAGGGAGAAGGAGGAAAAGGAAGAAGAAGAAGGAAGGGGGAGAAGGAGGAGAAAGAGAGATTACCAAAAATTACAATCAATAAATGTGCTAACAAAATGAACAATTATCAAAAGATGAAACATAAATACCCAATAAAAATATGCAAAGATACTCAGCCTCACTAGCCACCAGTGAAATACAATTTAAAATTAACTTGGGATTGTCTCCCTCTAGTCAGAACAGCAGTCATTGAGAAAACATTTCACATTAAATGCTGGCAAGGGTGGATAAACAGGAAGCCTTACACACTGTAGGTGAAAATATAAGCTAGTTCAGTCACTATGGAAATTGGTGTGTAGGTTTCTCAAAAATTTACAAAGATCTACTGTAAGACCTAGCTGTATAACTCCTGGCCATTTATTCAAAGACTCCAAGTCAATGTGCTATGGAGATCCTTGCACATCAGTGTTTTTTGTAGCACTATTTGCAATAGCTAAGTTATAGGACAAATGAGAAAACCAAATGAACAATGGAATTTTCTAGTCACAAAGAAGTATTTATGTCATTTATAGGAAAATGGATGCAACTGGAGATACATATATGAAGTGAGTTAAGCCATTCTTAGAAGGACGGATATCACATGCTCTCTCTTACTCACATAAAATCACATATGTATAAATTATATGAATGTGGATGGGAGACTCTCTAGAGAAACAAAGAGAGCTTCCAGGAGGGGTGAAAAGGGGGAGGGGAGGGGAGCATAGAGAATGATGCTCAACATACAATAGACATCTATATAAAAATATCACTTCATAACATAGTACATATACAATGAACATATACAATAAAAATTCAAAACACAAAAATGTGCTTAAATGTGTCATAAGTCAACATAAATTCTAGGAGATGCTAGAACATATGAAATTATACTAGTCTCTGGAATTGTCTTCATGGGAAAACAGGGTGGAGACTAATTGCTTGAGTCACTTTAAATGAGGCCCAGACAAACATGCTGCCAGGATCAGTGTTACATTGGCAAGGAGAGGCTGCTGGCCTTTTTAACTCCGATATCTATGATGTGTTGGACTATCTGCATTCTTTTGTGGCCAATAAAAGTATGTGATAAAGTTCACTGAACTGTCAACATTGTCTGTCCATTTGGGGGATTGTATCCAAGCATGTGACCAGGTCCCTGGGATACTATAGAGCTGTGTAATCTATCACCTGATGCAATTTGTTGGCCTGTTAAAGGAAGTTGAGCACATCGCAGCTGTGAATCTCCTCTACACACAACACTTCTTCCTCCTCTACAGGAAAAAAAAAGTGTGGAAATTCTTCCATCAGGCTATTTGCAAGTCCCTAGTTTCTCCGTGTCAGCTGCCCTTGGCTGCAAGATAACCATAAAACATTTACTGCAGAGCCATGAAGAATCCATATGTCCATTTGATGTGTCAGGCCACCAAGAAGCCAGAGCTTGTGGGGTAGCATAAGGATATCTGAAGGTGACACATGCTGTCAGTTGATGAACAGAGATGCAGAAGGGGATTCTGGCAGCCTCTGTCTTGGCCTTGACAACTTGTGATGGTGACCAGGTGGGGTGTGTTATCTTAATAGTCTGGAGCTCTTGTGAATTATTTGCTGATAGATGTAAACAGCTGTTATTCTTGGTAATGGAAAGCAATTAGAAACATCTGTACTCTTGGCTATGAGTAATGCCTCCTATCCTCACTGCTCCCAAGTGCCAATTGGAAATAACTACATCATCGGGATGGTGTTGGCAATTCTACACTGCATTATGGGCTGATGATTAGTACTGAGCTGTGAAGAACAAGAGGTGAAGTGTGGGAGAAGGAATCTTTACCTGGGATTTACAAAGCAAGAGGGGGGGGGATTTAATGCTTTAACTGTGCAACAGAATGGAAGAGGTACATTCACATCGGTTTCAGAGCCACTCCAGGGTAAGAAGCTATGGATCCTAATGGGAACAATGCTGATTTATTCATTCAACAAGTTGAGCACAGGGATTATTTTGTGTAGGCTATAAGGTGACAGGGCACAGGTTTGCTCAATAGCCATTCAGTCTGTGTGACCTTGGGGGAGTTGCTTAATCTCTTTGTTTTTTGTTTTTTGTTTTTTTCTCTTCATCTGCAAAGTGAAGATAAGCTCCACTTTACAAAACCGGCATGAGAATCAAATGAACTGCTGTATGAAAAGTGCTCTCAACTGATTTTGTGTACCGGTGTACCTTTGACCACCAACTTTCTGATTCACACTACAAAGCTCTGGGCTCAGTCTTGAACAGGACATTAAAGACAGCTTCTCTAATAGAGGCCAGGATTTGAAGTACTATTCAGACAAGAATCGACATTATGTAACAGTCAGTTAAGTTATTTAGTGTATTTATCTCTCTTCTCTTTTGCTTTCCAGGATAGGGTCTAGATGCCGGTTTCCCACAGATTGAAGACCAAGGCCTGTGATGGGCAGAATACATCTACTGTAGTCCCTAGTTGCCAATAGCTTGAAGGGAATGCAAACCCGTGTGCTGTTACTTTCAGGGAAGACAAGAATTATTCACAAAATTTTTGTTGCTATTCTTGTTAAGTAATCATACTCATCAGAATGTTTATTTTGTCCTCTCAAAATGTCTTCTATCCTGTCAGTTTTTTTCTCTCTGATGCTTATGAAATTGTGCAGCACACACACATACAGGAAGTCACATACACGTGGGCATGCACACCACATGCAAACTCACATGCATATATAGGCACCCACAGGCACATGCACACACAGGCACACATGCACACACATGAAAACACACATTCACACACATGCAAACACACATGCACACACATGCAAACACACAGGCACATGCACAGTGGCAATGTCAAATGCAGTATTGCCCTTTTCCTTCAAAGTTGTAGAAAATAGAGACCAAGTTCGTTCCTGGTCCCTGAATATAGTTATGATGGAGATTTTTAAGGAAGACACATGTTTGTTCCTGGGCCAAGACTGTGAAGAAATTCTGTGATAAGAAAGGAAATTTGACATTTTTTTCTACTATCTAAATATTATTTTAGGCACCATAGTCTGCCACAGGGACTTTATCTCAGGGGAAAATTTTCATTCACTCATTCAACAGACATGTAATGATTTGTCCCTCCCCCTCACACATACAGAGAAATTGGGAGATTTCAGTTATTAGGAATAAAGATTGTAAAATTGAGGTAAGCAAATTAATAAACATGAAAGATATGAAAAGTGAGAAAATGGAGATTAAAAAGATAAATAACACCATTTAAAGTTAATCTGGCATTTTGTTAGATGCCAACCAACGCTTGTTAATTTAACCATGAGAACATCATTAAGTTGGAGGGGAAGGCCTTAACCAAATTAGTGCTCAATTGCTTTGTCAATACATTTGCTATTTTAAAATGCCTAGATTTTTTTTTATCATAGGTTTCCTATTGCTGAAAACCCATACAAATCTCATTCAACTGCTTGCATGAAGGGATTCTGTCTTAGCAGCTACAGACATTCAGATTTAGAATAGCTAATACTCATCATAATTCATAAAGATAAGAACTCTTTTCAAGTCTTCTGGCTCCTACTCAGAAATCTCATCCCTTTGCTCTTGTTCTGGCTTTCAGTGAGAACACAGTTAAAATACAAACGATGAGGAGTGAAAGCCATAGAGCCTGCTTAGTCTTCAAACACTTACTGGTGCCAACTCCAAGGAAGAGATGGGTGTGTGATATTGCAAGGTATTCCTTTTTGAAATTCAGTGAAAGGAATTGACCAAGGAGAAGTTTTCCTTTTCTCCATGTCCTTGCTTTTGTTTCTGTTTCTTGGACTCCCATAAATAACACCCTGACCAACTGCTACATGAACTCTACCCCATCACCCAGTTCCAGGGACATTTCCCTTTTGACTCTTTCCTCCTCTGCCACCTTGTTTTTGTCCCTTGCTGTCTCCTACCTCAACTCTTGCACCTCCAAAGCACCAGGAATTTGTTTCATGGGGGGAGGCACAGTGCATCACATCACTTATTTCCTGAAAGTCTTGGGTGATCCCTTCTTGAAGAAGGGAACAGACATAAAAGACACATTCAGGGAGGTATGTCCCGGCAGACACATATGTACATTTCTCTACCTAAGGTACACCAGGGGATTTTCTACAGGTACACTACTGCTGCTTCATGAAGAGGTTACAACTGGGTCAGTTTACTAAGGACTTACAATACTTAAAACATTTACTTTCAGAGATGCTGTGGTGGTTGGACTGAAAGATGACTCACATAGGCTTCTGTGTTTGAACACTTGGTCTCCAGTTGGTGGAGCCGTTTGGGGAGGTTTAGGAGGTGTGGCCTTGCTGGAGGTAGTGTGTCCTTGCGGATGGGCTTTGAGAGTTATAACCTTATAGTTTATAGTTTGCTCTCTCTACTTCATGCTCACAGTTGGGATTGAGAGTGCTCAGTATCCTGCACTGGCAGACATGCCTGTCACTTGCTGCCATGCTTCCCTGATGGCTTCTTATCCCTCTGGAACAGTAAGTTCAAAGAATTCCTTCCTTCTTTAGTTGCCTTGTGCATGGTGTTTTGTCATAACTAATACAGAACTAAGTTACAATGTAATAAGGCAAATAATAGGTTTTGAATGTCAGGTTCCAGTTAATAATGTCCACAGAAGTTCCCAGGGAAAAAAAGTGAAGACTAAAATCTGGAGAAGCATGCAGAAGCTCTAGGGTAGCTAGACTGTACCATGAGGAGCAGCCGGCAGTTCTGTTGGCTGTAGTTATTTGCTTTTACTCTTTGGCTCTTTAGATCTTTTGGGGGACCCACCACCTAGCTTCCAAATAAATACACACAGAGAGACTTATTATTTCTTATAAATGCCTGACTTTAGCTGGGTTTGTTTCTTGCTAGCTTTTCTTAACTTAAATTATCCCATCTACCTTTTGCCTCTGGGCTTTTACCTTTCTCTATCTCTGTATATCTTTTCTTTCCTTCTTATTCCATATCTGGCTGTGTGGCTGACCCCTTCTTTTCTCGATCCTTCCTAATCCTTTTTTCCCCAGATTTCTCCTCTTATTTATTCTCTCTGCTTGCCAGCCCTGCCGATCCTTTCTCCTGCCTGGCTATTGCCCGTTCAGCTCTTTATTAGATAATCAGGTCCATTAGACAGGCAAAGTAACACAGCTTCACAGAATTAAACCAATGCAACATAAAAGAATGCAACACATCTTTGCATCATTAAACAAATGTTCCACAGCATAAACAAATGTAACACATCTTAAAATAATATTCCACATCAGTGAGCAATTCTTATTCATCTACACAGTGTCAGCAAGGCAGCTATTACATTGCCTGCTCCTAGTCGAGGAGTGGGCATGTGGTCTGGGTCAGATTTGCTAAAAAGTATTTCTCTATGGTTTGTCTCCTGCAGAGATCAAAGACACAAGATAGAAAGTTGTCAACACTCAATCTTTCTGGCATTTAGGACCACACGGATACCACTTTTTAGTTCCTATAACTTATATCTACCTTGGTTCTTGTCATCTCTGAGTTCATTTGGTTTTTCCTTGAGATTCCCTTGAATTCTACAGCATGTCCCATTGTGTGTGTTTGTGTGTGTGTGTGTGTGTGTGTGTGTGTGTGAGAGAGAGAGAGAGAGAGAGAGAGAGAGAGAGAGAGAGATCCCTACCAAGGACCACTTCTTGTAACAGGAGAGCCTGGATGCTGATGCAGAGACCGAGGTTGTACAGCTGAGGACATGGGTAGCATCTATGCAGCAGCAATACCTTTATTTCATACGGAACTGATGCTGACTAAACTAGACCTTGACACCACCCCCCCCCCCCCCCCGGGAAAACTGGAGGTTTTCGAATCATGCAAAGAAGGAAGGTAGTGTGGAAAGAGTTACAGAACTACGTTGAGGAGAGAGTTGAAGGAAAATCAATGAGTTCTCTGGGGATTCTGAGAACATGAAGACATTTCTTGCAAGCTTTCAGGATGAGCTGCGTGAGGGAGAGATACAGGAAGAAGCGGTTCTGAAAGGTTAGCTGGCTAATCAGGGCAGTGACTAACCTTACCATGCCCTTCATGCCCTAGTCCTAATATTTGGCTTGGATTAATTTAGCAGTTCTTCATACATACCTGAGATGGGCACCATCCTCACTTCTTTTTTATAAATGAGGAAGCAGAAATACACAACAATCATGTTACCTAAGGTCAAACAGCTAGAAAGTGCTCAAAAAGGAATTGAAACCCAGGCAATCTTTCTGAGGAGCTTGTGTTTGAGCGGCTGCTCTGCACTTCTCCTTAGGAAGCATGACAGATGGGGAGAAGAAAGTGTTCCTAAGGATGCCACATGGAATCCAAGTCACAAGGACTGGGCTGGAGTAGCCATTGCAGGCATGGAGAGGAAGAGATAGATACACAGATACCTCACAGAAAGAGCTCTCAGGCCTTGCCCTTTCCAAGGGCAGTTGACAGTAAAGAAAAACCAATAGTCTAATTAACTAATTAGTTATTTGATCATTTGTCATTAACTCCACAAACATTTCCTGAGCATCTATCAAGTGTGAAGGACTTCTCTATCTCCAGGAATCACATGACAAACAAAGCCAGCAAGATCTGTTGTCATGGAGGATATATTCTACCAGGAATAAACTGACAGTAAGCAAATAACATTTTCAGATGTCAAGTATCAGTGATTTATGTGATGAAAATAAAAGATAAAAGTGATAGAGAATGAGGTCTGATTACACAGACTAATGTTCAAGAAAGCCCTCTCTAAGGAGCAGTTTTGTGTATGGTGGAGAACTCTATTTCATTACCTACCTGATAACTGGAAAACAAAGAGTTAAAAATTTACAAAACAAGTAGAATAGTACATGTAATAAGCAAAGTTTTAGAACTGAGAGTAATGGGAAGTAACCTACCCTCAGAAGACCCATGGAAATATCCCTGGGGACTATCACATAGAAAAACCTTGAGGAGAGAATGAGTTTGGCACACACGAAGAATCCATTGTTCAAAGAGTGTAAGGAAATGAAGACAGATAGGTAAACAGAGCCCATGCCCAAAAAAATAAAGGGAAGTAAACAGAGCCCATGCCCAAGGCACTGGACACTAGGGGGGTTTAATTGGAAACTTTTAAGTCATGCAGTTATGTGGCATACATTATGTTTTAAAGATGGTCACTCTGACTGATGGATGAAAAATAACTGCAGCATTATAAGAACAGATAAAAAGTACCAAGTCAAGGGCCGGTGGTCCTGTTCTCATCTGTAGGTGCAGACAGAGCTCACAGCAATAGATTTGCTGAAGGGCAAGGATGTGGTGGAAAGAAAATGCATTTCTAATTGTCACTAGAACAGCTAGGTAGACTATAGGGCTGTACATTGATGAATTAAAAATCAAAACAAGGGGAACACAAGCTTTTCAGATCTTAGAAGTTTTGCTTGAGGCGTATTGATGAAATGCATGTTAGAAATCCAGGGGAGGGCTGGAGAGATGGCTCAGAGGTTAAGAGCACTGACTGTTCTTCCAGAGGTCCTGAATTCAATTCCCAGCAACCACATGGTGGCTCACAACCATCTGTAATGAGATCTGGTGCCCTCTTCTGGCCTGCGGGGATATGAGCAGGCAGAACACTGTATACATAATAAATAAACAACATAATAAATAAATAAATAAATAAATATAAAAAAAAAAAGAAATCCAGGGGAAAGAGCCGGAGAGATGAATCACTGGGTAAGAGCATGCACTGCTCTTGTGGAGGACACTGCTCCACCTGTAACTCCAACTCTAAAGGATCTTATACCCTCTTCTGGACTCCACTGGCACCTACACTCACACATGCACATACCCACACATAGACAAGTACATACACTAATATTTAAAAATAAGATAAATATTTTTAAGAAAACTGCTTAGAAAAATGCTAAAGCAAGATTTAAGTCTAGGTATGAAGGAAAATGGTGGAACAGATAACACACACATGCACACACAGAGAGGTAAAGAGAGAGAGACAGACAGAGAGAGAAAGACACACAGAGAAAGAAAGAGAGAGAGAGAGAGATCCTCAAAGTGATCTGCTTACTTCAAAGGATCCTTGAAGCAAAGCAGAAGGCTGAGAGCAGCCACAGAACCACTTCATTTTTATATGATGAAATGGCTCCACAGCTTAAGCATATCTTTCAAATATGATGGTAGCCATCGGGCTAGATATATATAGTTGCAAAAATCTAATAAAACATTTTTGAAAGCACTACAGGAAAATAGACTGTAGTAACAGTTTGTAATCCTTTGTGAAGGCAAGTAACATACAAGGAATTAAATATGTTAGCCAAAATGCATATTAGCTGCAATTGTACTTTCTACTTGCCTACCCATCCCATTTTCTTCATCAGGCTGAGTTTTTAATGCATTTCTTGAAGAAATGGATGATGTGTTTCTTAGTTAGGGTTTCTATTGCTGTGAATAGACATCATGACCATGGCAACTCTCATAAAGAAAACATTTAATTGAGGGGGCTCACTTACAGTTTCAGAGGTTCAGTCCATTATCATCATGATGGGGAACATGGTAGCATGCAGGCAGATTTTTTTAGTGAAGGAGTAGCTGAGAGTCCTACGTCTTGTAGGCAACAGGAAGTTGCCTGAGACACTGGGCAGTATCCCAAGCATAGGAAACCTCAAAGCCTGCCCCCATAGTGACACACTTCTTCCAACAAGGCCACACCCATTCCAACAAAGCTGAACCTTCTAATTGTGCCACTCCCTGTGAGATTATTGGGATCAATTACATTCAAACTACCACAATGTGATTTGAGGCACCTGGCAAATAAGTAATTAAATTTTCTAGGGCAAGTAGAATGGGTCATGAAGTCAAGGTTCCATAATCATAATTCTCTGTCTCTAAACATATAAAACAAGACTTCAGTTGGCAGGGATCTAATTCAACTTTTTGATTATTTTGAGAGGATCTCATTATGTAGTCCAAACTCACCTTGAACTCAAGACCTCCTTCCCTGACCTTTTGAATGAGACTACAAATGTGTACCACAACTGTGCTTGGCTTAAGTTCTACTCCAAATATTGCCAACTAGAGTGATTTGAAGGCTCTAGAGAAGGCTGTGTAAGTTCCATGGTCCTTTTTAGGTAGCAATATCCCACCAAAATCAATGCTAAACCATAACTCCTTGGTTCAGAGGGGCTTCATCAGCAAAATGCCTTTCTTTGGGGGTCGTAAAGAGAATTTTGGTTTTCTTAGAGTATGTTTTTCTGGCAAGACATAAATTTTGATATGCCTGATTATTAATCAAGTCTGATTCAAGAATGCCAGGCCTGTGTGAAAAAACTATCTGATGTTAATCACTGTAGGTAATACCTGGTACAACAGAATCTGGTTATGGATGCTTTTTGAATAATGAGTAGTGGCCCTACAGATATGTAAACTGAATGTTAAGTATTGCTTAAGAAGTAGGCAACCAGCTCAGCAAATTCCCTGACATTGTGTTTATAGTTTTCAGTAGAATGAGTTGAGAATCAGCTGGCTATTATGGCCTTAGCTTCTGCAGCATTGGGCAGAGCCAGTAGATGGTGGTCTTAAGTTACAAGTTGCTCATAGCCTAACCCTGTCAGCATGGGAAATGAGCATAGCACTTCACATGCCCAAATCCTCTTTCCTATTTATCACATGCTATAAACTGGAAGGAGCTAGCATAGGAGTGCTTTCTGAACCAGTATGTTAATTGTTTTCTAGAACCACACATTGCTTTTGAAAACAAAAAATTCATTACAGTGCTTTGAAATTATGCAGTGCCTTTACCAGATCCTACACAAATGCTTTTATTGCTTGTCTTCTCTCTGAAGATGAAATAAATGTTTAATTTCTGAGTTAGGAGGCTGCTTATTGGGATTCTGAAAAAAAGACCAACTCTATGCTGCAATGCCCAAATATGTCTACTTAGCATTCCCTATTGTTAGATGTACTTTAGAGATTCAGTGGCGGTAGTATCACAATGCCTTGTAATTATGCATACTGGCTAGAATTAAAGCCTTTGGAAATTAATTTTGAGTTGAAATATTAAATTAAGTAGAATGTTTTATCATAATGGCATAATTTAAAACTAACTAAAAATAGCATTAATAATAATCATGATCACTCTCGTTTCATTAAAAGAAGAGATTTAGCACTAAATTATTAAATGATCAAATTTACGGTACCCAAGTTAGTAAAGATTTTGTAGTAGTGTAAATCATATGACATGATTTCTGTCCAGTGACTATAGCAAATTAGTCACTATAGTAAATTTTCAAAGGTGTTAATAATATAAACACTTCAGTGTCGGAAGCTTTGGTAGAATGATACATCCTTGGACCTTCAAATATTACATTATTTTTTATCTCATCAGTGTCTCGTGTAACTGCAGTGGATGAAAGTAGAGATGGACAATTACACCTTGAACAATAGAAAATGGTAGACCTTTTACTTCCCTAAGCCCACGAGTCATGGGCCAGGCTAGCTGCTTCCCAGCTTCAGCCTTCCTGTGCTGCTAACTCAACAACCTTCTGGTTTTACTCTGAAATCACTCTCTGTGTTCTAAGCAGCATATATGTTCATTGCTTTAAAAAAACTGTTTGAGATTTATTTATTTTTATTTTAGGTATGGGTGTTTGCCTGCATGTGCACCATATGTATGCAGTGCCCACAGAGGCCAGAAGGGATGTTAGACTCTTGGAACTGGAGTTTAAAACTGGAATGTTAGACCATTATGAGCCACCAGGTCAGTGCTGGGAATCAAACCCGGGTCCTCTAGAAGAGCAACCAGTTCTCTTAACCGCTGCGCCATCTCTCCAGCCCTGTTTCTCATTTCTTTATTAATTCTCAGATTAATTCAACTTGAGAAAATTCTACAAATCTAAAGACCAAGAAACAGAAAATAACACCTTGAAACTTATTTGAAGTCATCTTTATATCTATATAAAATTTTATATATATTTTATATATACATGCATCCTTACATATATATTATATATATACTATTTTTCATAATTGAATTATCTGTAATTCATTGGATCTGAAAAGCAAATAACTACCAATCTCTTGAGCCTTGAAGGAAGTACTGGTGATCAGGCGAAAGGAAGTAGTTTTGTGTGTTCTGGGTTTCTTAAGGAAAGTTTTAAGTAATAGACATTTTAATGTACGGATGTACTACAGACTTGCACTTAGTGTTGCTGAATGGTTCCTCCCATAGACATGATTTTTAGTATCTGATATGTATTTTGAAAGGTTATCAGAGCTGAGAATGTGCAAAGTCACATAAGGTTACAACCGATTGGTACAGGAGTAAAAATGGTATGACTTGGGCCAAGCATGGTGGCTCACGCCTTTAATCTCAGGACTCTGAAGGCAAGACTGGCAGATCCTCTGTGAGTTCAAGACCAGCCTGGTCTACAAAGTAAGTTCCAGGCTAGCCAGAGCCACATAGTGAGACCTGGTATTGAACACACACACACACACACACACACACACACACACACACACACACGTGGATTAAAGGTGATGTGGTGAAAAACCCAGGAAGTATGTTCTTCCCAGAGCTGAGAGGTATCAGAAACAAAGTGTCATTTATATGTCATGTTTATGAAAATGTGTTCCATGCTGTGTGAATGAAACAACACAATCAGCATATCTATAGTCTCAGACTCAAGTTTTATATGTTTGGAGAAGCTATCAATTCAAGACCTGGGCTATCCCTTTTTAAGCCACGTGCCATTCTGAAATATTTAACTAGACTCCAGAGTTAAACAGACATCTAAAAACAGCTATAGACTCATTAGTATTGTTTGAGTAACTCCTTTGGCTTTTATGTAACTCGGGAAATGGGAAATCATAACATCGTAAATAGTATTAATCTGAATCCATCGATGTAGCCAGAGCAATTTTAGGCCAATCATTTCTCATTAGGTTGATGTTAGTAAAATTTCTTATTCAGATAAGGTTTTTTTTCTTTTCATTTTTCTTCTTTTGAGTAGTCAGTAGCCAATGAAGTGTAATAAGTTCAGCAAATTGGGGCTGAGGTGTCTCAAGCTGGCTTTATTCTCGGCTGTAAATTACAGTGACTTTGTAACTGCTTAACACAGCTCTTGAATCAAAAAATGTCACCTCTGATTTTTTTTTCTATTTAGGCTGAATGATTGGCGTTAAGGGTGGGGGCCCGGGAACTTAGGGGGGGTGGGGGTGGGGGTGGGGAGAGAGAGTAAGTGAAGACCCAACCTCCCGTAATTCAAGATTAAAGCCACTTGCTCAGACTGTCAAATTGATTTATATTTTAACTGCTGATCATCTGAAGAGGTAACTAAATAGAATCTTAATAAGCTAGCATCTTCTTGCATTATTTTTTTCATTGCAAATTATAATTTGGTAATTAAAAAAATTAAAATTCTGTTCTGCATATCTTCTATTGACATGGAGTTGGACTCTGGATTTTATTTTGTTTTTCAGCCTCAAAACAGTAAGGTATGACTGAAATTGCCTGCTCCTGTAACTTCAAATCTACTCACAGGAGAGCCAGTGGCTGCTGTGAGAAGCACTATTGTGAGCACTGGCCTTCTGTAAACGGACGTGAGAGTTACTCAATGGATGATGGGGTGGAAAGAGCACACCCCAAGCAGCTTTCAACAGGTTGGCAAATGAGGGTTCTGTGCTACTTCCCTACAGCCCTCATCGACGGTTCCTGACAGAAAGAGGCAGACTCTATTTCTTAGATGGGATTAGCAGAAAACAGAAAAGGAATTAATGCATGCAGTACCAACTATGAAATAGTGCTCTGCACAGAGACATTTCACACTTGGCTGAGTTCATGAGTGGGCCATTGGTGCTGGCACAATAACTGCCAGTCGTAAGGGAAGAATTATTATGCAAAGTCAGCAGCATTTGAAGACTGAACGAAGAAGAGATATCAAAAGATATTTGGAAACTGTTTCTTAAATAAGGGGTTCAAGTTTTAATAGAATATTTAAAGAAATAGACAGATTTTCTATGACAATTTAGTAGCTATTTTTTAAGTTAGTGAAAGTATGCCTATGTATGCAATCGTAATGTCTATCATTATACTGGCCTTCTATGGGAGCTATGGACAAAATACACTGGTGTATGTGTTTTCATTTTATTCTTGTGTATATGACACAATACCTAGCACTAAAACAGTACTCACAAAATGCTAATAGTGAAATTTAAAGCTCAAGAAAATTCATTATGCTTTATTTCAAAATTACTAACCAATTCATATACTTTTCTTTTCCTTTTTTTCTTTTTTTCTTTTTCTTTTTGAGACAGGGTTTCTCTGTGGGTTTTGTGCCTTTCCTGGAACTCACTTTGTAGACCAGGCTGGCCTTGAACTCACAGGGATCAGCCTGCCTCTGCCTCCTGAGTGCTGGGATTAAACGTGTATGCCACCACCGCCCGGCAGTTTTTAAACAAAATAATTTGAACTTTAAAAAGGCACAAACAGAAAAACTAACATGAAAACATCCACAAGCCTAGTTTGCTGGTGTAAAGTTGTTAATATTTTGACATCTACACTTTTGACAACTTTTCTCTATGAAATATTAAAATGTAGTACAGTTTTCATGGGGACCTCGGCTTTTACTATTCTTATGTCCTTTTGCGTGTGTGGCGCTGGGGACTGAACACAAGGTGTTCAGTGTTCTTTGGCGATATTTTTAATGCCTATGTAATGCTCCTCTGCATATTTCCCAAGGTGTCTAAGAAATCTTACACGAGGGATTGTCTTCTGTTGATGGTAATTCACATCACCAGAGTTGTTTTGGCCATGCCCTTTGGACACATCTGGAGAAATGGAATTCTGATGGCTTTGATGGCCGTTCCCAGAGGCATCCTCCGGAAAGGTCACCCAGTTGATTCCTAGCACAGTGTCTGTTTTGCATTCCCTCCGAGCTATGATTATGAAGCTTTTCTGTACTCTGTTTATGCAGTTTTTCAGCATTAACTGAAGACAATTGGGAGAAAAATCTCTTGAAAGGATTTCAAAGGCACAATAATTCTAGCAGTCATTTCGAGACTAAAATAAGTGGGTTGTGTAGTGCCATGTTCTATGCCAAGTCCAAAACCAGTAGTTACTATTTACTGAGTATTGATCATGTCCTGGTGGTTAAGTTTGCTTGATGTCAATTATTTCATTCTTTTAATCCTTAAAATTACCCAACACAATACATTTAAATGCCCCTTTTTTTAAAGATGAGAAACCTGTGATTTAGACAGTTTATTAAAATTGCTCAGAGCTGCACAAACAGTTGGTAGGGAGCTGAGATTAGAATCCTGTACAGTCTCATTCAAGCAATCACCCTTCAGGGATCTGAAGCTTGTGGTTCTGAAAACCCTGCATGGTACGAGCCAACATGAGGCTCGAGTCTGCTCGCAATAGCAGCCATTTATCCCACCGTGCTGTGACTGGGTATTGTGATTGACAGCATCTTCTTGGATAGGCTATGGGGTTTTGCCACCTGGTCCTGGGGTAGTAAACAGTTGGTGTCTCATTCTTCAAGCACTAGGCATCAAAAGTTGCTGGGTGGGCTGAGGAGGCAGCCACACCTTAGTGCCCAAGACTCTTTGGGGGTATAGAGACCACATACTCTCTCTTTTCTCCAAGAGGCAGTTACCTTTCTTGGTACCCTATTTGGTGTAGTGATATGATATTGGAAGCAGACGGAAGAGGCTTCTGTGTAGGCTCATTTCTCCAGTGACACAGTTGTGGGGAGGGCTGAGCTCAGGACATGGAAAAAAGATCTTCTGTAGACAATTTTCAGATCCATATGTACTGGGAGCATCAGGCAAAGGGTGAGCACACACTGTACTGAGACACTGAGACATGAAGCACAAACAATTGCTCTGTAAGGTCACAAAGGGTCCTGAGGTGGTGATCGAATGCACACTGAGCTTCTGCCCTGCTCATTTGAATATCCTTCCTTCCCTGCTCATCTCCTTCTGCCCCCTGCTCATCAGCAGGCTAAAGAGAGGATGCATCTCGCACTTGAGCTTGGGGCTTTTTGGCACCAAGCTTGATTGTCTCGGTTTCCTCTTGGCAGATTCCAATTGTTAGAGAAATGAAACTCGTTTGAAAACAGTAGGTCCTGGCATGCTTTCTCCCTGGCATTGCCCAGGACTCCGGGAACAGTTGTGGATTGGCTGTGTGGCATTTGTCTAGGTTGGGTTTGATCTTAGTCTCAGATCCCATATGGCCAGAAATAATAAGCTTTAAAGTTCTGTGCACTTGAGAATGTGAGGGTGGAGGTCAGAGGAGAAAGAGGCTGCTGCACATGGAGTCCACGGAGTTTTAGAGGAGAATTAAGATTTAAAGAAGATAGGCAATTGAGAACGAACGTTCTTGCATTTGCATGGCAGTTGGATAAAAATGGAAAGGACTACAAAACACTTTTATGATAAATGGAGAAGAAAATAAAATAACTCCATTTCTAGTAGAATTTGTGCCAGTATAATTGAAGTCTCAGTATTTCAGGTTTGCTTTACAAGAGCCTACACGGCACTCTAGAAAGAACCTACCAGATAAATACTGTAATATACTTGGTGATTCTGATGAGAGAGGTTCTAATGAACATGTTGTAAGGAGCATAGTAAAAAAATGCCATTTAGACTTGTAAAAATAACTTAGTCAGGAAGCCTATACACCCAAGGCTGCACCTGAAAACTGGAACTCAGAGATATCACTCAAGATAACCAGACACAGGTCTAGGCCCCGTGACGCCCACTGGACAGTATATAAGCAGACACGAAGAGCAATGCTCTGCTCTGCACATCTGGAGAGATGCCACCTTGATGTGTCCTGTGGCTGGAGAGTCTCCCTAGGATCCCAAACCTTGACTCAAAGACTTCTGTTAGAGACTGGACCTGACCTTCAGCTGAGTCACACAGGTGAGCAGCCTTGGGGAGATAGGCTTCGGACCATAGTTAGGAATTTAGAGTGTGAACCTTGTGTGATGACCCTCAGCATAATGAAACAGAACTCTTGTTATACTAACTACACCACGTAACTACCTTCTTGCTTACAGCACATGTTTACAGGTATTTACATTCAATTTTATTTGGGGGGATTTAAATTTTTATTTTATTTTTAATATATTTTAATTAAAATATAATTATATCATTTCCCTTCTTCCCTTTCCTCTTTCCTCCCTTTGGTCCCTCCCATGTCCCCACCTCACTCCCTCTAATTAATAACTTCTTTTTCTTTGATTATTGTTACTCAAACACACACAAACACACACACAGACACACTCACACATACACATACCCACTCATACACACACACACACACACTCACACATACCCACTCATACACACACTCACACATACCCACTCACACACACACACATACACACACTCACTCA
>CABHPQ010162765.1:0-36813 GCA_902168405.1 Peromyscus aztecus | reverse complement strand
ATGGGAACTGTGGTACTCTGCAGACATACATGGGAACTGTGGTACTCTGCAGACATAAATGGGAACTGTATTTTTTTTTTTAGCAGTAGGCATTGGTTTCACACTTAGAGTTTTATTTTCCCCTTTTCCCTCTAATATTCTCTGCTATTGTCCTTGATTTGTATAGGGGGACATCATATGGTTTCCTACCTTGAGTTCCTTTTGTTTTATCAAACCTCCTCTTTTTGTTTGTATATTTCCTTGATTTCTTTTATTGACTTTCCTCATTTATTTATGAGAAATGATTCAGTAGGATAAGGAGATAGACAAAAATCTTACCATATTATTAAAAATGGATTGTATGTTATGCTTACAAGGTAATTAGTATATGCATTTTGTTAATTGTACTAAATCAGGATTCATGGCAGTCAGTTATTATATATTGTACAGTCTATAGAATATTCTAATAGCCCATGAAAGAATCTATCCCCTTTAAAGACTTTTTTGTGTAGTGGTGTGTCTAATCTGCAGCATGTGAGTGGAATTAATCTGTATCATATAAATAATTTTGCCAGGATGGTGGAATTGGTTGCCGAATAAGAATAGAAATGTTTTTCAAGCCAAAGAGAAAATTGGGTCTTTTAATCATGCGAGTCGAAAATTGACCTATGGACAGTGATTCCACTGTCTCTGTGCCATACGTGTTGTGATAGCATCGGTCTGTCACTGCTGCTGACTTATGGACAGTGAGTCTACTGTCTCTGGGCTCCAGGTGTTGTGATAGCATCGGTCTGCTATTGCTGCTGGCGTGTGGACGTGATTCTACTGTGTGTGTGTGCCGTAGGTGTTCTGATAGCATCGGTCTGCTATTGCTGCTGGCCTGTGGACGTGATTCTAGTGTGTGTGTGTGCTCTCCAGGTGTTCTGATAGCATCGGCCTGCTATTACTGCTGACGTATGGATGTGATTTTCCTGTCTCTGTGTGCCGTAGGTGTTCTGATAGCGTCGGTCTGCTATTGCTGCTGAGCCCCTTTGAGAAAAAACTCCCCAAACCATGCTGATGTTATGAATATGTTCTGGTTTCCTAAGCTTACGTTTTGGTATCTTTTAACCTTATGATGTAGTTATTTTAAGTATTTCTGGATGATTATTTAAGGAGGAAGTGAAAAACACAAATCGTGTGTGATAAAACTTCAGACAAGGCAGAGGTCAGTTTAGAAGCTCATGATTAAGGACAAATTTCAGTATTTTTTGAAGGTCTTTTCCTTTTGTTTGAGGCTCTGACAAGAAACTGTGTACAGGGACAAGGTTGATAACCTAGGCTTAAACCCTGCCTTGCTTGTATAGAGGTGTGTGGCAAGCTCTGAGCTTACTCTGAGCTGGTAAAGTTAGTTACTTTGCTTCTCTGTTCATTCTTGTGCAGTCTCCCCATTACAAAGAGAAATATCCATATATAAGTGGGTCAAAGCATGGATTTAGAAAAGCAAAGAGAAAGAAGAAGTGATTAACAGGCTCCGAAACTCTGTTTAACATTTCCGGATCAAACCAGTACCAGATTCCTAGGACATAGTAGGGAGTCCAGCAGACAATGAACGAGGTGGCAAAGGCGACTGTCATCTTCAGAGTTCTCAGCCGTGCTTTTGGGATGTTATTCTTGGATTGATTCAGCTGTAGTTCTAGGAGATAGAGGAAAAAAGAGTAAGTGTTTAAAGTCAGCTTCCTCACAAAGCCAAATGATAAAACGCGGAAGAGCGGTTCACTAAGCTACCTATTGATTATAGGAAAAACAATCCCAACCATGACAATTCACTTAAAAAGGTTCCTACCCCACCCCAACCCCAACCAGGTGTAGCAGTGCTTATTTGTAATTCCAAGGGAGCAAAGGCAGAGGGCTAGCCTGGGCTCTCTAATGAAACTGTCTCAGCAAAGAAACAAATACGCTTTTAGAGCAAGTTTTCCTCTAGGAAAGAATAAAGAGAAGAGTGCTCTTAAAATCAAACCAAGGAGGACTGAAAAATGGAGGTACTTACACAGTTGAATATGACATCAGTTGTTTGCTATGTTCTAGATATCAGATGTTTGGTGTATTAGCCCAGTAGGAGCATATCTTCAGTGCTTATCCTGAGTTTTAATGGAGTAATTGTCCTTTCTTCGTTTAAAATTTTTCATTTATATATGTTAATTATGCACGGCAATGACTTCATTCTGAGATATATGTCTGTATATGTACATGTACATATCTATATCCAAATACCATATATATCTGTATTTGTATGTGTGTATGTATGTATGCATGTATGTATGCATGCATGTACCTATCTATCTATCTATCTATCTATCTATCTATCTATCTATCTATCTATCTATCTATCTGTTATTTGGATAATATTCATTCCCTCCTCCATAGCTCTCTTGTCCCCTTCCTATTCTTGTCTCTATCAAAAAAAAAATATTGTTTTAATCCATGATGGAAAATGAGAACATGAGATGTAATTAGCAAGCAGATCTCATCTATAAATTGAGTATATTGTGAAAATACTATTCTAAGGGGTGATTGTGAATTATTAAATGACCTAAAATTTGTGAACTGCTTGCCACAGTATTTAATACACTACCACTCTTGCCTAAGGGTTGCTGTTTAAATATTGTTTGTCAGCAGAGCTGTCGCTGGTGATTTGAGTGTGAGTAGGCTGGATCTGGGGACCTGAGAGCAAGAAAGCTGCAACCCCCCCCCCCCCCCCCGTGCTCCTTGCTGTAGGCTATTTTGGGTGAGCTAGCCTAGGCAGTGATGGAGAGCTCTCCTGCATAGTGATGATGAGGGAAAGCTGGTGGGCTGACCAACCCAGCTACCACCCAGGCCCAGAACCAGGGCTATGAGTTGGCCCACCCTAACATCCACCTCATTTATAAACTGTTGAAGCATGGACAGGGATGAACCTACAGATCCAAAGCAGCAGAATCTCCATGACACAGGACAACAGCAGGATATCCAAGAGGAGCCCCAGTGAGAGCCCATTATCAGTGGCTAGAAGTCAGAGGCCTCCAGAGAGACCAATGGCTTATGGCAACAAACACTTGCAAGTAAAGATGAACGGACTAAAGGTAAACTATGTGACTCAATGGGCCACACTACTGCTTCCACAAGATTATTCTCTCTCTCTCTCTCTCTCTCTCTCTCTCTCTCTCTCTCTCTCTCTCTCTTTCATGCTTTTGTTTTCTTTTTTTTTTTGAGGGGGGAGCAGGTTGCAAGAGCAGAGGTGGATGCGAGGGGACAGGGAAGTAAGTGGGGTCAGAATGCATGGTGTGACATCCACAAAGAATCAATAAAAGTTAAAAATATTGTATGTCTACAATTATTATTAAAATCTTAGGAATACGTACTGTGTGGATTTCTATGAAGGACCTGTGTGAGGGTGAAGATGATTTTGGCATTGCAGATCAGCATGATGAGAAGAGGGAAAATGAAGAGGCAGCTGAAGGTGAAGAAGTTGTAAAACGCTTGGTGCCACCATTGTGGAAAACTGCAGTGTGTCACACATTGAGAGAAAACTTCTGCTTTCCCAGAGCCATCTTCTAGGTAGATCATCCTGAAGATATATAACTATGAAATAAGAAGAAAAAGTAATGTGTCTTTTCCCAAAAGCATTCCTTTCTTTATGCTGCTAGTCCCCATACCTAAAGCAGTTTCTAAATTCCTTGGCGTCACATTTTGACAATTATATTGAAACTTGTGAGTGAGGTTTACTTGAACCATGTTTGCATTAGTTTGGATGACCTGTAGGGTTTTGTAATTGGTGGAATTATTTCAGCCTTGAACAATGATCACTTGAAGACTTAAGCCTCACTTGTCCTTTCACTTCCCCCATACTTATTCCGAGCAGCCTTGTTGAAAGTGATTTTGTTCATTCTATATCCACAGTGTTTAAAACTATGCCTTTTAGATTGTATCCATTAACATACATATTCAATTTGTTTTAGACATTGAAAGGCCTAATAATATGGTATACTTTTTAAAATGGCCAAAGTGTATAAACGGTGTACAGGGTTCTACCCTGGTAATATTGAGTGGAATGTAGGTGTAAGGGTCTTATTAAATAAGAAACACAGAGCCAAATGCAGAGTTAAAAGCCCAAGAGGTCAGAGCAGAAGTTGAGAGCTAAGACTTAAAACTGCCTTTCTTACCCTTCACTGCTGCTGTCGTCCTTCCCCTCAGCAAGAGACCTACTTCCTGTGTATCTGTCTTTTTATTGACTTTCTGTTCTGCCTTCTCATTGGTTGTAAACCCAACCACATGACCTCCTCGTCACTGCCCACCTATACAGACCTCCAGGTCTTCTATGGTTGGTATTGAGATTAAAGGCGTGTGTCTCCATGCTGACTGTATCCTTGAACACACAGAGATCTGTCTGTCATGTGATCTGGATTAAAGGTGTGTGCCACCACTCCCCGGCTTCTGCTATGGCTTGCTATTAGCTATGACCTCCAGGCAACTTTATTTATTAACATACAAATAAAATCACATTTCAGTACAAATAAAATATCACCATAGTAGAAGATAGATGTGAATAGTGACATTGGAAGAAGAGGCTGGTAGAAGGTAAACCCCATTCCTGTTTCTTATAGCCTGAAAAGTTATTATATAACCTGGACACCAGATTTCAGTACAAAACTTCAATTCTAGAGATAAAAGGGCCGGGCGTTGGTGGCACACACCTTTAATCCCAGCACTCTGGAGGCAGAGCCAGGCGGATCTCTGTGAGTTCGAGGCCAGCCTGGGCTACAGAGTGAGTTCCAGGAAAGGCGCAAAGCTACACAGAGAAACCCTGTCTCCAAAAACCAAAACAACAACAACAACAACAACAAAAACTACACAGAGAAACCTTATCTCAGGAAAAAAAAATAGAGATAAAAGGTTTTAACAGGCTGATAGCCATGAGTTCAATAATGAATGTCACCTTGAGCAGTCTCAGAAAGAAGTTAGCTCTGAGGCAACCAAGAAAACTAAAACTGTTTCTTGGTGGCTGTATCACCTGGGATAAGAAAGCCTCTTTGTGTTTAAAACACCCTGAGGCTGCAGATAGGTTTCTTCCACTGTATCAACACTAAGGCTACTGGGGTGCTTCCCACACAGGTCCACTAAAGGAGTGCTTACATCCTTCAAAGACCTGAGCTTCCTTATGCTATTTTCCCTTTGTCCTTTTATCTCCCCTAGGCTGTGGATTATGCTCATTGTTAATAACAAACCTGATTGACTGATGGCTGGGCAGGAAGAGATTGAGCACAAGAGCAGAACTAGGAGAATTCCCGGGAAGAGGAAAGGCAGAGTCTGGGCAGACACTGCCAGCCACCCAAGAAGCAAAATGTGAAAAAATGGGTAAGCCACAGGCCACATGGCCATACATAGATGAATAGAAATGAGTTAATTTAAATGTAAGAGCTAGCTAGCAATATGCCTGAGCCATTGACCAAACATTTATAATTAATATAAGCCTCTGAGTGATTATTTGGAAATGGCTAAGGGACTGGGCAGGACAGAAAAAAGCCGGTTATTTGGGAACTGGCAGGTGGGAGAGAAGCCTCCATTTACATATAGTGGCCAACATTGGGGCCCATATATCCACATAAAGCCTGAGAAACTTAAAAAAAGGGAGAGGGAAGGTCTTTTTTAGAACACATAAATGAAGCAAAAAACAGCTTCCTAATTGTGTCTCTCATGCAGACCATGGTACAGAGATGCTGCAGCATTTGGGCTTGAGTTACAGCATGGCAGATTCCCATGACAGTACACAGAGGTGTCTCCAAGCTGGGCAGTGTACTGTCTATTGTCTACTGGGCAGGTCTAGCTATTGCTCACAGACAAACAGGATTACAGAAACACAGTAAAGACACATTCAGACAGAAAAAAAAACCCTCTAAACATGTCAAAGATGTGCATAGGCTTGCAGGAGAGAGGAAAAAGAGTATAGACAGACATAAATTTAAAAATAATTTCAATAAAGTCCTTGAGAGAGGAGTAGAGTAATAACAATTATGATAAGCCACATAAGGGTGGAAAATACACAGAGTCTGGGTTATGTATCTTATTGTGTTGTCTTTAAAATTTGACTGTTATGAGACATTTGATTATGGAAGCTGTTAGACTAAACCAACCTATATATTTAAAAAATATCTTGACTCCAAAATGTAAGTCAAAAGGTATGTATGCCACTTTGGGGGAAAGGTTATGTTTTTGTTTCAGCAGGAAATGAGAGACTGTGGATTCATTCTGGATTAAGAAAAATCAGGTTTGATATAGGAAGACCCCCTGAAATCCTAATTGCAGACATGAGAAAATAAACCTAAAGTAACTACAAGACACATGACGTATATTTAACAGCCCAAACATAAAACAAAAAATTATCTTTGACTGGCTTGTATACAATGCAGTTTATATATTTTCAGAACAAGGGAACCAGAAACCAATAAAAATGGATGCTCTAGATGATCCAATGTTTCAAAACACCTCTGTTACAGTTTCCTCTAAGTTCTACATCTAAACAGCTTCAAGGCTGATGGCTGAGATGGACCAGCTGCACAAAATACCCCAGTCAGGACTTGACCATAATTTAAAGTTTTCTCAGGGTCCACATAAGATTACCAGTGCCCCCAATCAACAGGATGTAGTCTAGATAACTATGCCCCAATTCCCAAAATATTGTTTATGAATATTTGTTTTAATTTAAGGGAGTTTGGTTATAAATTGTCAATGGTCATAGTCAATCTCTTTCTAAAGAGGAAAGGAGGATATAATGTAAAAATGATTGGGAAAAGGGTAGATTATTATGATAAAAAAGGGTAGATTATTGAATCTACTTTAATCTAAAAACAACTGTTAATCTCAAAATATTTTACATTGATATCAATTTTGGTTTATTGGTACAAATTTAAGGTCAATTTTGTTATATTGTATGTATATTTCTACTCATGTTTAAGGTATTATGTTTATGCAGCTAATTTAAGAAATGTAATGTATAATTAAAAATACAGATTAGTAGGCATCTATAATAGTAAAACTTATAGCCATATTGGTTAGGTTTTCTAGGTATACAAAGATATATTTCAATTAAGTAGGTAATCTTCAAACACTTCAAAGACCTACAGAATATGGCATTTAAACTGTTTTAAGAACTTATACTTCTCTCGACAGTGAGATACATCTGCTCCTGGCAGTACCAATTTCTTCAAAGAGGATGATAGGTATTGAAAAAACTCCTTATGGAGTTTGCTTTCAATGTGGCAAGGCTAGCCGTTTGGGCAAGAAACTGCTCTTGCCTGGACTGCTTGACAGGATGCTGTACAAACTGGACATGCAGGACCCACAGGAAAGTGACCACTAAGCTTTGCCAAAACAAGTCAGGATGGTCCTTCAGGTTCCTGTTTCACAGAAGAAACTGCCAGACATTCTGCAGGACACAGAGGAAAGTGGCTGATGAACTTTGTCAATATAGGCAGGACAGTCCTTCAAATTTCCTGCTTCACTGAAAAGTCTGTCAGATACTCTAGGCCTGAAGACTAAAGATGGATGCCCCAACAATACAGAAGAACTTTGGGTGACTGTCCAAGCAGCCAGATATCTCTGTCATTTCTAGCATTTTGAAAGTTGCTTGCAATGCACTTACTGTTTACTCAGGTAATATTATATCCTTCTGGGGTCTTTGATGGAGTTGAAGACTAAATGGTTATAATTATAGTTTTCCTTAGTTATAATAAAAGATAAATTAGATACAAAACTTTAGACTCACCAAGATAAGATAGATAATTAAGTATTTTCTCTAATTTTGCTAAATGCAAATGGATTAAATAGTGTTACTGTAATCCTTACTTAATAACTGTTTTGTTGTATATAATTTTACTATATTAAGGTTAAAACCTCCCTTTTTAATTAGATAAAAAGAGGGAAATACTGTGGATTATGCTTGTTGTCAATAATAAAGCTGATTGGCCAATGGCTGGGCAGGAAGAGATTGAGTGCGAGAGCCAGACTAGGAGAATTCTGGGAAGAGGAAAGGCAGAGTTGGGACAGAGGCTGCAAGCTGCCCAAGAAGCAAGAAGTGAAAGAACTGGTAAGTCATGGGCCAAATGGTGATATATAAATAGAAATGGGTTAATTTAAATGTAAGAGCTAGCTAGTAATATGCCTGAGCCACCAGCCAAACATATATAATTAGTATAAGCCTCTGAGTGGTTATTCAGGAACTGGCCCATACTCTTCAAAAATATCAATTTTATGAAACATGGAGGTAGACAGGAATGTTTCCAGCAAAGAATACTTAGGTGACAGCATGGGAACCACCATATAACCTTGGGTAGTTGTTATTGTTGTTGTTAAAAGGGCAGAAATCAGGGAGGGTCTGGGAGGAATTGGGGAGGGGGAAATGCGATCAAAATCTAGTGCCTGAAAATATTTTACTTATATTTTTTAAGGGCAGAAAATAAACTAGGACAACAAATGAAATTTTAATAGGGCATGTAGCTCTCTTAAACACAGGGTGAAGTCGAGACTGGTAAAGAAATGTCGTATCTCCAACTTTTAAAGAACTCAGAAAACATTTGGGAGTAAAGACAATTGCGGTAGTTTGAATGTGAATGTCTATCATAGGCTCATATAATTGCATGCTTACTCCTCAATTGAACTGTTTGGAAGGATTAGGAAGTGTGTCCTTGTTGGAGTTATGTTCTTGAGGATTGGCTTTGAGGTTTCAATAGTTCACTGCAAGTCCAGTCTCTGCTGTCTGTCTGCCTGTCTGTCTCTGTCTCTGTCTCTGTCTCTATCTCTGTCTTTCTAGCTCTCAGCTACTGCTCCAGCATCATGCCTGTTTGCTTCCTGCCACAATGATCATGGACTAATCCTCTAAAATGATAAGCAAGCCCCAATTCAATGCTTTCTTTTGTAAGAGTTGCCTTGGTCATGGTGTCTCTTCATAACAACAGAATAGTAACTAAGATAACAGCAAGGAAGAAAATGCTAATATTTGGTGATGTATGGGTTAAAGGTATCTGAGAAATCTTTGTATAGTTCTTACAACCTTGTCCTGTGTGTGAAACCCTCTTTTAAAATGATGTCTTTATTTTAAAACTTTAAAAAGCACAACTACAATCTATTAATGAAAATATTGTAAGTTGTTTTCAAGAATAAATTACAGGGCTGGAGTGTTGGCTCAGCATTTACAAATGCTTGCTGTTTTTCCAGAGTGTCTGAGTTTGGTTCCCAACACTCAAGTCAGGTGATTGACAACTGCCTGTAGCTGTAGCTCTGGGGAACCAACGCCCTCTTGTGGCCTTCATGAACATGGCCACACACAAATAAAAAAGAGTTGAAAACAAATAAATCAGTAAGTAAATGCTCATTCTTCTTTTTTTTTGCTGACTCATGAAGCACATTTCTTATCCTTTCATTTCCAAGTGTGCTCCAGAGAAACCTCATTTTACTGTGTAACATTATCCAGATAACAAGAAGAGAAGAAAAACATTTTCAAATCTAGAGCAAGTAAATTTGAAACAAATGCTTTTGTTATTATCAAATGATGGCTAATAAATACTTTTTAATTTTTTTCTCATTGAATAAGATATTTTAGTTTACTTGACAGTTGGTTCTGGATTTCTTTACTTTGTGAGGTTATGGGACTGGAGTGGAGTGGCCTCATTTTAAAAGGATTCTGAAATATCATTTTCTTTGTAGATTATAGAAAAAACTCGTATCTTTTTTAATTGGGGCTTGGTCCTGCCTAAACTTGTGTCTTATATTGTAATTACAACATTGATTTTTCAGTTTGAGATCTTTTATCAAGTAGAAAATAAAGTTTAAATTAATCCACTAGAGGGCAACAAAGGATCATATCATCAGTCTCAAAAAACCAAGAAACCCAAACAAGTCTGCTAATTTCATTCTAAGATCCACGTCAACTTTTCACCACATTACAGAGTGAGTCTTTTATTATCACATACTTTTCAGTTTGACTTTATTTAAGCTGTAGTTTAAAGTAGATCAAACATATATTCTGTCTTGTTCTTATCAGTGTTTATTTTGTCATAATCTAGAACATTATTTCCCTTTTTTGCAAACAATTGAAGATACTTATTCCTTCTTAGAACATGCTATTTTGTCCACATCAGGGAATTTAGTTAAGTGGACACTGTGGAGTTAATGTTACAATCTTAATTCATGAGAGACTAGTTTAAAACCAGAAGTTCAGAAAAGTACATGGGGATTCAGAATCTTACCCATAATTAATTGGTTTTAGCCTTGGTTCAATGTATTTTGTTTTCTGCACTGTGTTCATTTGAGTGGTTACTATAGCGATCCACTTTGCTTTCAGTGGTTCCTTTGTCCTTGGATTCTTTCTCCAATTTCTGTTTATCTTTTCCTCCTTTATCCATGACTCTTGCTCTTCAGTGCTTGTTTCATTTTGCCATAATCAAGAACATTCTGTCTGCCTTCTTTGGAAGCAACTGAAGATGCTTATTTATTCTTAGAATATGATCTTCTATCCATACTTTACCAAAGCAACTACAGCACAGACTAAATTTTTCTAAAAGCAATTAGCTTCAGTTTCTCCAGCTATAAAGGAGAGATCCTAACAGAATCTTCACCTCAGTGATGTCATGACAACTGTGTTGTTACATGCAAAGCCCCTGGAATGGTGCCCACACAGCTAACAACGGATAAATCTCAATCATCACTATAAAACTTTGAGGCACACATCTTTTCTTTGTATCCATACATATTTAGTCATACATCAATATCTATACCATAACATATATATATATCATACTATATCCCCCCATCATATATACATTTGTTGCTTTAAGCTTTTCTTTCCTATGGGATAGAATTGCCTGGTATGGTAGAGTGTAGCAGTTAAAACCTCCAGCTGTAAGTGGCCCATGAACGCTTGCAGGCACCATTCACAGATCCCTGACTCTTAAGGTATCAGCTTCTGTATTAGTCCTGAATGTGTGCTTACTGTGTGTGCATTGGACATGAAATGGGGGAATAACCAATGCAAAGTCCTGAGCTTCAAAGGGAACTCCAGGTTTCTAGTGTTTGGATTGGTTTTAGATAGGCTGTAAGGCCAAGGTGGCCTACAAATACACAGGATTGGCAAGGATGACCTTCAACATCTTATCCTTTGTCTCCACCTCCCAGGGGCCAGGGGTTACAGGTATTCCACCCTGTACAGGTTTGGGTTTCTGTAAGCAGAGACACTGGAGTACAGGACAGGGCTCAGGACAAAACGCAGGTTTGTCTACTCACAAAGAGGACCGTGGACATATGCTGAAGTCTCAAGAGGGTTCTGAGTGTTAAATCTCATCCAGAGTCTCACAGACTGTTTTAATCCTGATGTTTAGCTGGTTATTTGGAATTTTAAAGATCAATAAAGTTTTGATGTTCACTTGGTTAAAAAAAAAAAAAAAAGGCCAGGAAGTCTGTTGTGAGAGTTTGTCTCCTAGAAATGATAGGGTCACTGTATCCATGATACCGCAACAATAGAGCTGCATAAAAAGACTTGAAAAATGATGACATCAATAGACACGCTAACCTGGAAGGAGAAAATCTCATAGGTCCCACTCCTAGAGAAAGAACTACAGGCAATTAACAACAACTGAGGGAGGGAGAATTAGTCTCTACAAGGGATGAACCCTCTGAGAGGTGTCCAGTACCAAGAAAGTGCTCATTCCTAAATCATGTATATACAAGCAACACTAAATATACTAAGAAAATAATATTTGTATCTTTATATATCTATTTCTATATTCTATCAGCAAAGATCCCCATGCACATGGAATGTAATATAATTTTTTTTTTTGGTTTTTTTCAAGACAGGGTTTCTTTGTGTAGTTTGGTGCCTGTCCTGGATCTCACTCTGTAGACCAAGCTGGCCTCGAACTCACAGAGATCCGCCTGGCTCTGCCTCCTGAGTGCTGGGATTAAAGGTGTGCACCATCGCTGCCCAGCACAATGTAATATAATTTTTATGCTTATCTCTTAACTACGTCTAATATTAATTAGGTTCATAGATAGAGATAGGTAAAGAGCCCTATGAACAAAGTAGAGTAGTGTGATTTATACCTTGCCTATAGAATTAATTGTATTATATTGACATTTCCACTCATTAGACATACCTTGGGCATCTCATATAATATTCATGGGCTTAATTTCTTCCTGCACAAAATAAGAATACTATACATAATTTATATTGTTGTAGGGAACAATCATGAAATATTGCACATAAACACATTTAGCACAATTCTGACACATATTTTATCTTAAAATATTATTTATCATCTCATTATTATTGCTATTACTGAGTCTAGCACACTACTTCTGTGCTTAAAACATTTGGAGTATTGCTCATGGGAGGTTAAGTATTTATTGAATTTGAGCTGTTTGTCAAGTTCAGAAGTTCATTTTACTCAGTAAATTAGCTCATATGTCAAGGCAAGTCTCCACATATCTTCAGACCATGTTTCCTTACTCCAAAAACTAAGGAGTGTCCCATGTTTCTTGCCTACAGGCTCGTGTTAGCTGTAGAATTTAAAAGCTGTTTTGGTAATACTCCACATGAGCAAGATAAGCCAGAACATAAACTCTTCCTGCAAATACTTTGCAACTCTGCACTCTGTGGTCTTAGATGACTCTCATTAAGGAATGTGTTTTCAAATTATTTTCGGCCACACCTTAATTAGGAAATGTCTGGTCATAAATAAGAGCTCCTCCCAAAGCTTGCCTGCTGGTATATCGTCTTCCCTGTCTCCCTCTTCTCTTTTTCCTTCTTCTAACTTATTTTTAGAAATGATAAGACTTCTGTTATCATGTTCTGGCACAAATAGTTTTCAGTGAGTAGTGTAGTTTTGTATACCTTAAGAAAGTTTACTGATTATTATGAATGCAAGCTAAAATTTTGAAAAATTTGAATAATTTCTTTTCTGTATAAGTATTTTCTTTAGCTCTTTCTTGAAGAAAAAATATTTTTTCTTACAATTCAGTTTTTTTTCTTGCTGACTTCAAAAACCTTATTATGAAGAAAAGAAAAAGGGGAACCTTCATTAGGTTTTCATTCCTCTAATCCTTTTAAAATCATTTTATATTAAATTTACTACTTTTGTCTACTTATACTTGTATTTTTAAGTTTTTCATATCCAGTTGTACATATATTTTTTATCTCCCCAAAGAACGACACGCCCCCTCCACCTGGCACTGGCTCTTTCTTTGTTTCATTAATACCAGGTCCTGGATTGGGACTTAACTTGTGTTCATCTTCTTTGAGAAAACTGACCAATAAGCATTGCTCATATTTTAAAGAAAGAAAATAGAACATAAACCTTAGCTAAATAACCTCATTTCAAGGGGCATGCCTGTGCAACCTAATCTTAGTGTGCACTGTCCACGTAGGAGTAATTATGCTTTTCTCCAGGTAAATAAAAGCATTTCAGTTTTTCCCATTTCTTCTGCCACGTGACACATGCTAATTAAATACCCTTTCTCACAATTCAGTGAGAAAACATTTACTTGGTACCTGGTAATAGTTAGTGAATTCTGCATAGCAGTTTTAGTTTTTAGAGACACGGACAGTTTAGAATGTTTAGACAGATTTCTGGTTTTACAGGTAATTTTTTTGCTGGATTTTAGGAACTCTTACTTCCTATGACGTTCTCATACCCTGGTTTACCATACAGCATTAGAAAGCATAAAGACAATTTATTCATCTATTAATAACAGGCTCTTTATTATTTGCAAGAATTTGGTCATGTTTTCTTCAGTAATCTGATTTTTGAAGAGTCAGCTTCTGCAGGACAATTAGCCAAGAGCAACATAATAACCGAGATAATTCTTTCTCGATTGCAGTGAGAGAATTCTTAGTTTGTACATAATAAATCCCAAGTAAGAAAAATTTAGATATCTTCCACCTATATATGTTTCATAGCTCTTAAACATTCTCTCAATTAACCACTGAATCCATTTCAACCAGAGCAAAAGGAAAAAAAAACCAGCAGGAGCGGAACACAAAGGGAGCACATCCACAAGCCCTGTGACATGGGAGGCTGAGGCAGGGGACTTCAAGTTTGAGAACAGCAATACAGCAAGACACTATTTCAAGTCCACCGAGGAGAAGGAATGAGAAAGGAGGAGGGTGGGGCATGTGTTCAGTTGTGAGGAGAGGCTTTAGGGGGCATTTACTATGTAGTACAGATAATACCAGATATTTCAATACATTATTCATCTGATCATCACAAAAGCAAGTGAAGTAGGCATTTACCCCATTTTATGAATAAATTCAACAGAAACTCAGAGAGGTTAAGAAGTTTGCCCAAGAAGACAAAGTAGTCAGGGTTGAAGTCCACTCTCTGGCTTCCAGAGACCCAGTTCTTTTTTTTTTTTTTTTTCTTTTTTTTCAGTCTAAATAAACATAAAGGTTTTAATTTTAACATAGTATAACTACATGCAACAAAAATATCAGATAAGAATTAATTTACAAAATTCAGGACATTTGTAGTTAGCATAACCAAAGAAAATAATGCATTTTCTACCCTATCTTAGTGAATCCAAAGTTTTACACCTAACTTACTTTTTACCATAACAAAGAGAAACTGCAACTGTAATTATCTAGTCTTCAACTCCATCAAAGACCCAGAAGAACGTAATATTATCTAACAACAGAGACATTTGGCTGCCTGGACAGCCACCCATTAAAAGGCCCACACAGCAGGTGCTGCCTCGACTCAAGATTAGATACAAAATAACCATATTCACACAAGTTCAGGAGTAACAGTTTACCTGTGGTCCTGCAAACACAATACTGAGTATCCAGGCTAGGCCGATCATGGACTGTTCAAGCTTGCTGTTGCTTTGTACAGCAAAGGGCCGAGTGATGGCCAGGGAGCGGTCCAGGCTAATCACTGCCATCATGAAGGCTGGGGCATACATAGAGAAGAGCTTCAGGTAGCTGAGGACTTTGCAGAGGAACTCCCCAGCATACCACTGTACTGTGATGTTCCACATGCCATCCAATGGCATGACAATTAGAGTCTCCAGCAGGTTGGCTAAGGTCAAATGCTTTAAGAGCACCTTCATTCTGGAGAGCTTTTTCCCTTTCTCCCTCTTCTGAGTCCACTTCTGCAGCTTCAACAAGAAAGATGCATTAAAGGCGGTAGAAAGGAGGAAAAGGAAGAACGTTACTGTTACTCGGATCTTTCCAGATAAGGTTAGAGAGGGGAGCTTGCCCTGTACCAAAGGGATGCTGTTGTTGATGGCTGAGCAAGGATTTTGATTCTGCTCAAGAGAATCATTGTTAGCCATATTTCTCCAATGATAGGCTTCAAGAATTGAGTCTCTGTAATGTCTGATGTTTTATTGTAACTGAACACAAAGCGCTGTTTTATTTCTGCCTTCCTCAGATAGAAACGTCACAGGTTTACAATTATGTCAAATTTATTTTCCCCAAGATACTCTGGACTTAATGTGAAAGATCAAGGTGAACTTGTTTTGTGGGTTTGTAATCTAAAAGAGTGCTAACAGAAGATGTCAAGCACACTCTGAAGGCCAAGTGTAACTGTACCACCTCAGCAGATGGCCTGTTTTTCAGTGTTTTATCGTAGGCGAAGAAGGACACTTGAAGTCTGATTTTGAAGCTAAAAGTGACTCATAATATTGTTCAATTAACTTTAATGAATACATTTGCTAAAAAAAAACTGTTGTGACTAGACAGGTGCAACAGAAAATACAGAAAATAATTTAAAAAAAAAACCTGATCCAGTTAAAAATCTGTTGTTTGAAGACCACATTTCTCAAAACAATTATTTTTCCTTTTTATATTTATTTCTTTATTTTATATCCTGACCACATTCACTCCTTTCCCCCTACCTTCCACCTTCCCCCTCCAAACCACCTCTCTTCTGTACTGGCTCAGAAAGGGGTAGGCCTCTCCTGGGCATCATTAAAACAATTGTTTTTCAAAGAAACGTTGAGTAGTCACAGACGGGCATATATGTTAACTTAAAACTATCCTACACAAGGCATGAAGCTAGTACTTCAGCTGTCACATACAGCCTGTTCTAATACAAACCAATCTAGATTCAAGTTTATCAATTATCAGAATAGCCATGCTGAAATTATAGTAACATGATTTTTTGTTATTGTGTTGATTTTATAATTGTGTAAATATTGTACTTGTTATTGTCGCACAAAATTGGCAGGGAAACTAGACACTGAAGCAAGTCTAAGTTATTAGACTTCCAAAACTTTTCTGTATTAGCTACAGGATGTTAGTTCTGATAACATACAAACAAGGACCAGGAATAGATGCTCTGGGGCTAAAGTTAGCTCAATATAAGGTAATTAGCATCTGGACCTGCAACCTTTTAAGTTCTCCACATACTGCATCTTTAGTCAGTCAGACTTTGTAAATACAGCTTCTTTCCAGGAATTTTTGTTCATGTGAGAAATATGCTTTTTAGAAAACTGCAACTCATCTATCATATTTATTAAGGACAAATGCAGTACAAATATGCAGTTGGCACTCATTGTCACGATTATGTTCTATAAACTTCTGGAAACTGAATTAATGAACATCAGCTACTATTCCTAGCAAAACAAAGAGTGAGGTCCTATGAGCCAAGGCCGCTTGCCAAAGCCCTGTAAAAGCAGCTGGTCTTATCAGAACCACAACCTGTTCTTCCTCATAATGTTTTCCCTGAATAACAATTGACAGGCATTTAAAAAATTATTTTGTAGCTGCAGAACTTGCCTCACCATAAACTTAACATTTTCTATATCTTACTATAGGAAATATGCAACCATGAAGTTCTTGGGTTTTGAACTTTGTGTGAACGTTCTTCACTACATAAAAAACAAACAAACAAACAAACAAAAACACAAGACAGAAAACAGATCTAGTGCAATGAACTAGGAATTTAGCCACTTTTCCATAGCTTCATCACAGACAGTAAATCTCCCACACTTTCTGGAGCAATCTGTCATGTACAGACTGATGAATTTTGTGAATGAGAATTCCTGGAAAGAGTTTTGTCTGCACAGACTGATTGATTAAAACTGCAGTAATGTAGAAAGGTTGTAATGTTGCAAGTCAAGAGGTTAATTTCCTATCTTGGGCTACCCTTGGTACTTTCCAACCCCCTGAGAGCTATTCCTTACCCACTTCTCTGCCAGAACTAATGCCATTTGACAAATAGATAAAAAAAACTTTTGAAATATATTAACTTAGCACTATAGCTTCCACCAACCAAAAACACTAAGAATGCCATCAGAGGCCTATGGAAAACCTTCCCCCATCTTGCTATAGCCACCTCTCTGATGTACCCACTGATCCATTTTAAACTTGCCTTGATTTATGAATTACTTTGTTCTGTAAAACTATAAAACTTCATGAAATTGTTTACCTGTTGGAACATGGAATTTGGGGTAACCTAAAAACTGTGTTCCTTACACATGGTCACTCAAAATGGCTCTGGAATAAACTATTATTTTCTTTTAAGGCGAGAGCTGTGGCCTCCCCACTGCCTTTTCTGCTGTGGAATAATCCCTTTGTACACCTTGAAGGCTTGTCACTATAATTGGTTTAATAAAGAAGCTGATTGGCCAATAGCTGAACAGGATCAGGTTAGGAGGGAGAGCCAAACTGGGAATGCTGAGAAGAAGAAGGATGGAGTTTGGAGGCTTGAGCAGATGCCAGGAGAAGCAAGATTGGTATGCCAAACTGAGAAAAAGTTCCAAGTCACATGGCAAAGCACAGATAAGAAATATGTGTTAATTTAAATGGCAGAGTTAGCTAGTAACAAGCCTGAGCTATTGGCCAAACATTTGTAATTAATATTAAGATTCTGAGTGGTTATTTGGGAAGTGGCTGCCAGGACAGGAAAACCCCATCTACACTTTTCCTTTTCCATTTTTTTTCCTTTTTCTATCCACCCTCGCCCCCTTTATGAACAGTTTCTTCCTTTTCCTGGATGGGTTTTCTCCATAAAGTGAATCAGAACTCTTTTTGTATGTGGTCATGGAGGCATAGCAGCACCACACTTCAGAACCATTTTAAATAGAGAAATCACCAACAAAAAGCTCAGAAGTGTGAAAAACTTGACACTAAACACACCACCAAAGGGCTGCTTATCAACATTGTGAGAACTAGAGGGCGAAACTGACATTGGGATCTGCCCTATTCATTTTCCGCTTGGAAACTGTGTCAGGAAGCTGGAATCTTGTTGTTCTGTGTGTTTCCATGTGGTGATGATGGAAGGGCTAACAACGTAGGGGTAACCTGTGCCCTAAGCCAGGTCTGACCATCAATAAGCCAATAAATAGAGCCAGTTCATCATAGTGAAATTAGAAAAAGGAGATTTATTCTATGTGGCCACCTGGGAAGAGTGACAAAAGGATCCAGCCAACCCCTCAAGTCCATCTTTGGCATCCTGAAGTGAGAGAAGTTAAAATAGAGGCCAAGGATTTGCACATCTAAGCAATCCTGTCAGGGTGAAGTTCTAGGCACCATCAACTCTGAGTTTCAGGCTCATCTTGTGTGAAGTCTCTGTCAGGGATACATGTTACCTCTCTGGCTGTTGCTATTGCTTCTCTTAGCATGAGATTCCTGGGGAAATTCCCATTTCTCTGGGGTCTGCTCTTTCATTAGTTTGACAGTCATATTCAGAGACACAAATGTATCTTAATTATAGCTTTATTTTTGCCAGGCAGGTTACATTTCCCCACTTTCTGATTTAGCAGCAATAAACAGAATGCAAGTGGGGACCAAAGTTAGAATCAAGTGCCTGGTAGAAGAATCATTTTTGTCAAATGACTGAAAAATATTTCTTAATAAGAAAAAGAAAACAAAACAAAAAATAATAATTTTTCATAACTTCTTGTGTATAGTTACTAAATCACCAAGAATGTTGTGATTGGGCTACAAGTAAACATTAGCAAATAAATAAATTTGCAAATATAAAATTTTCAGAGAATTTTCAATAAGGAGGATCAGTTGTAAGTAAGAGTAAGCAAAAGAAATTGAAGAAATTTCAAATTTCACTAACTCTCTCAAGTAAATTATATTGCAAAGGACTCATAACATTCGAAATAAAAATTTTGCCCCCATTTCATAATATTTTAAAGAAACATTACTTTATGAACTTTCAGACATTGAGATTTTAATGAAGAAAGTGAAATCATGTTTACATAGACTATAAATAAAATATTTGTGACTATAAATGTACCTACTATCATAGTTATAATGACTTCTTTGTGAGAAAGCAGTTCTAATTGTAATAGCTTAGTTTTCTTTAGAATTCAAAATATACCAGATCAGTTAAGCTGATCAAGACCATGTACTTGAAGCAAACAACAACAAAAAACACAAAACAAACAAAAAACAAAAACAAAAACAAAAAACAAAAAACCAGCAAGATAATCAGTGGGTTAAATTGATGAACCTGTAAAGTTAGGCCAGCAACACAAACCACACCAAAACCAGAGCCCAAACTAAAACCAAACCAAAATTAAAATCTCGTTATACAGAAATAGCTTTTGCTCTTCCTGTTCTACTTTTTGCTTGTTTGTTTTTCAGAGCTGGCGGGTGGACCGAGGGCCTTGCACTTGTGAGCAAGCGCTACCCCTTGAGCCACTCTGCTGTTTCTTTTCCCTCCCTCCCTTCCGTCCCTTCTTCCTTCTCCCCTCTTCCATTGCTACCCCTCCTCTCAGTTTTCTGTCTCCTTCTCTCTCTTCTCTTCCTTCCTCTCTGCTTGTCTTTCCTTTATCGTGGAAAGTGCACCTTGATATAATTCTTAATTCAGTACAGGTATGTCAGATGTAATTTGTAGGGATTGTGGTTAAGAACTTGAGTAGTATTTCTGTAGATCAGATTCAAGAAAAACAAAAATCATCAATATGTGAAATAATAACGCATAAGCGTAATGATGGCATTTACTTTTCAAAGGTGGTATGTTCACTAACTCTTGAGCAGTTAGTCTTTTACTTAAGAAAAAGACTTACTTTATTTTGAATTGTGTATATGTATGTGTATGTGCACATGAGTGAAGGTGCCCAAGGACCCCTGGAGCTGGACTTACAGGTAGTTGTGAGCTGTCATGTGGGTGCTGGGAAATACACCCAGTCCTCTGGAAGAGCAGCAAGTCCTTTCAGTCCCTGAACTGTCTCCCCTTCCCTAGTCATTCTCTTTTTAAATTACAATTAAGAAACTATAAATTTAAGCTGACAGTATAGAATTATAATATTTATTTCAACAGTTTTATTAACTGAACTTTTATTGGCCACACATTAGGCCATACTTGTGGGATGCAAAGACAGACTGGCTAAAACTTATACTTGATCTTTCCAAGCATATTTGTAATCATGTTATTGTGAGATACTTTTGTTCACATGAAACTGAGATGAGAGTACTGTTTATTAAAATAGTATAATTTAAATTTACTCTTGAACACAAAATACATGTTGACACATTTAAGGATTTCTATCTCATAAAATAATTCAATTTAAAGTATGTCTTCATTCTATAATCTTCAGAATTAGAAGTTCAAGCACTAAATATCTGAGAACTGTATTATTTAACCATTTATGATAAATAAAAATATAAATGAGAATTCAAAATATCATGTATTTGGAAAAATACATGTGATTATTGAGCACACATAAAATTGATATACTATTATAAAGGACTGTATAACATACTATAATTTCATTCTTACCCTATTTTCTTATTTTCCTTTTAAAAGTATTTCCATAAAATACATTTATAAGGGTGGTTCATTTAGTCCTAAAATTCTCTGATGCTCCTTTCAATAAACATTTGTGAAAAAACCACAAACATTCATGCTTTAAATTGTGCTCTATGTCTCACAATCAGGAGTGCTAAGATTTAATTTTTTCCTTAGTTAAATTTCAGAGGATTTCTAAGTTTTGTGAAATACTTATTGCACCCATGCTTTTAGTGTGTCAAACTCTTGTAAATAAACACTTTTTTTTTAAAAAAAAAACAAGTGCCAATGTAAGAATTATATGTCAGGAACTATTCTAAGTGCTTCATACATACCTGTATTGAATATTCATGGCTACCTTTGGAGGTAGATACTATTATTTCCTTTATACTACATTGGGGAGATGGAGTCATAGCATTGTTAAGTGACTTGCCCCAAATCACATAGTTGTTAGGAAGCAGAAATGGTTTGGATCTAGATAAAAACCACACCCATGGACTTGACTTTTTTTCCTCATAATTCATAAATATTTATTTCAGAGTCAACAACCAATGACATTCTTTGAAGGTATATTTTTATTGGACAGCATTAAATAATATTCAGGACATAAGAATAAAACGTAATTGAGCAGGGCATGATGGTACACGTCTTTAATCCCAGCACTCTGGAGGCAGAGGCAGGTGGAGCTCTATGAGTTTGGGGCTGCCACATTGAGGCAGGGTTGTGTTGTTTAATTAATGCAGTTGTTCTCAAGCTGTGGGTCGCATATCAGATATCCTGTGGTATCAGATAGTCACATTGTGATTCATAACAGTAGCAAAATTACACTTATGAAGTAACAAGAACGTAACTGTTTGGTTTGGGGTCACCACAACATGAGGAACTGTGTTTGTAATTTCTTTAGAAACTTTCATATTATTATTATTTTTTTTTGGTTGTTTGAGACAGGGTGTCTCTGTGTAGCTTTGCACCTTTCCTGGAGCTCACTTGGTAGCCCAGGCTGGCCTCGAACTCACAGAGATCCGCCTGCCTCTGCCTCCCGAGTGCTGGGATTAAAGGCGTGCGCCACCACCGCCCGGCTCATATTATTTTTCATGGTGGCTTTATAAGTTTACATTGTTACTAGCGGTCCTCTTACTTCTTGTCTTTTTAATAGCAGTCACCCTAATAGGTGTGAAGTGATAATGACTGTGGTTTGATTTTCACTTCTGTGATGTTTATTCAGGTCTGAGATCCTTTTTTTTTTTTTTATGTACCTGCAGGCCGTATATATCTTATCTGGAAGAATGTCTATTCAGGACATGTGCACATTTTAAAATCAGGCTTTTGGTTCTTGTTTCTTTTGGTACAGGGCTGCCTTGTCTTCTTGTATAGTTTGGGTATTTGTTTATTATATACTTGTCAGATATATGGTTCACACATGCTTTCTTCCACCCTGTAGGCTGCCTTTTCATTTTGTTGACTGCTGTGCAGAAAGCAGCTTTTCAGTTTCTGTAGTTTGACTGTTTCTCTTATTATTCATTGTTGTATGAGATATTGGTCTCATACCCACAGAAATCTCTGCCCAACTAGTGTCAAGGAGCTTTCGTCTTAAGCCTGTATGGAAAAACAGGGGTTTTACAGCTTCAGGTAGTATGTGTGAGTCTTTACTGTTCCACTAACTGTGAAAAGCTCCAGTTTAATTCCCTTACATGTGTTCTCATCATGGAGTCTTGCCAGAGACTTTTTATAGCAGAAATACCTGTATCTGAAGGGAGACCCAATAATTATGACACTGATGTCCAAATGGAGAAAAACCATTATTACTGTTTGTACTTTCTGTTTTGACTTATATTGAGGAAAGGGAATCTATTATTATACAGTGTATCATCATGTAGCTGGGTCATTTAGATCATCTTTATTTGAAGGTATACTCTGAAATTTTGCTGGCAGTGCATGTGTCTTCATGTGAAAGTATTTTCTCCATCAAAAATTAAATATTTTATACTTTTCTAGCATAGCCAGTTCATACTCTTTGCATATATTAAGAAATTAAATGAAGGGAGAGTGCTGGTAGTTTAAGTCATTAATGTGTATTGATTTATTGATTTTTTCCCCAACAGAACAGAATATACATGGCATGCAGAATCTGTCACTTAAAACTTAACATTAATAAACACAATATAGTCTTTATTACATTATATGACTCTGGGTAATATTCCATTAATTCAGAACATATATTTTACATTGGGTAGTAGATAACTAATTTTTAATCTTTTTTTTCTGTGTCTGCCTCTACTTAATTTGAGGGGTTGTTAACCAAAAGTCCCACTTCTTCTATGGTCAATGTCAGACCTGGATCCAAGCTAGGTCAGTCTTCACCAATATGCATATACGTTTATTTTGTTTATGTATTTTTCTAAAACAGCAATTAATAGAAATACTAATTCTTAGGAATATGTAAAAAGATAATTTGAATATTATAAAAGCATCTATGTAATACACCTACAATTTATCCATATGTTTCTGAAAAATTCTGAAGAATATGATACTAGAGACCTAGTCTGGTTATCAGTAAATCATATTTTCTTCACCAACTTCTGTTTTCTAATTTCTTTTTGAATATATAGGTCATAATCATATTACATAAAATAGCAAGCTGTTAAAAGTGTGAGCTCTGAAATAGAGTTTTATGATTTCAGTCCCAGCTTAGGCAATTAGACATGCTTTGATCTTCAGAAAATTGCTGGCCTTCTCTATATGTTAGTTAACTCATCTACAAAATTGAAATACCAAGGGGATCATTTCCCTGGAATATATATACATATATATATATATACATATACATATACATATATATATATATATATTGCCTGGCACTAGTAAGAACCAGTAAATATTAACTAATATTATTAATACAATTTATAGGAGGTATTATCAAAATTTACCTCATGGTAAGAGTTATGGTGGCAGCTGTAAATTGCCAATAATGAAACAGAGAAATATGAAGTCCTATAGAGACAGTGATGGACTCCTGTCTGTGAAAGCACTCAGATTAAATAATGTTTTAAAGCAATGGCAACTGAGCAGCAGCATTAACATAACGTTGCAGTTACAGACACCTACCTCTACCCTCCACTAGAATGTTTTCATATGCGAAAAATCAGAGTGATATGAAAGCAAAATTTCTATACTGTTTATTTAATTGCTAATTTGTATTATTGAGGAATTTTAAGAGTTTGGAAACAAACAGTGTGGCATTGTTTGCATTCTGAATTAAAGCCACCTATAGAAACAAGATTAACATGCCCATGGATGTTGTTACAGTTGCATGATAACCACCTTCTGAGAGAAATCTGAGAGAAGGCAAAGTCAGTAAACACTGTGATCTATTAAAACATGCCATAGGGTTGTTATTTTGTTTCCTATCACTTCACACAAGAAAGAACTAGAAGAATTGGTTTTGGTGCAGTGACCAGAAAGAAAATACATATTTTTTTTCCTGAGTAACTCTTATGGGCAGCATTACTGCAGTGACTGTACTCCATCTTTAAACACACTGATCCTGGGGAACCCATGAACTGGTCAGCAGAAGACGGCGGATAGAGTCAGAAACACTTATAGCTAATGTTCATGTGATACATTACCCAAATATCTACATTACCCAAAGTAGCAGAGAATAGTCCCTTAATAAACTAAAACCATATTCACTCCTATAATTTATCCAACCCAAAGATGAGTAAAGGAGAAAATTATGTATTTTGGTTCATAATCTCATTAAAGATTTGTCAAACTTTAATAAAAAAGTCTTAAATCTAAAATTTCATGCCTTTAAATTTTCTGTCTAAATGTGTAAAAGAAGAAAAATAGCTAAGGAAATGTGGTTTTTGAGATTACAAACTTATTTAACGGATCTATAACTTTTGAACTTTGCTCTAAAGAGAACAACCATATTAGACACCAGTTTTGGATGTGATCCAGTCTCGGTAGTATGTCACCCGAGTGTAGACACCAGGCTTGTTTGGAAGTGCACATTCATCTCCCCAGCTTACAATACCAGCAAGGAACCAGATGCCCTTAGAATCTTCACTAACCAATGGTCCACCAGAATCACCCTGGAGAGAAAAAAAAAGATATAGTCAATAGTATAAATTAAAGACATTATATCTGTTTTTCTTTTATATATATTTGGTGTCCCTATGGCAGGGGACACCAAATATGAGAACAAAACAAGACAACCGCCCCCAACACACTTTGGCTGTTTCAGTGCTTGAAACGGTGCTAGCCTAATGTATTTTCTCTGTCCCATTATCATTCTCTAAAGCCCAGTATATCAGTATAAATCCTTGGCTAATGCAATATAATAGTGGAAGGTTAGTACGGAATGTTTCAACTTAGTTATCAACTAAGGAGTTGTTGAAGGTATTTCTTCTTTGCAGTCATCACTATATTGAGGAATACTCTTCCCCATGTTACTATTATGCTGAGGGAAAAAGGAAGGTGTGTACACTCATCCTTCACTAAAACTGGCCACAGTTTTCCATTCTTGAGCAAATGTTCTTCCCTATATTAAGGAAAGTAACTTTTTATATCACATGTTTACTTTCTTATATGAGAATACTAAGGTTCTACTTTCATCACATTTCAAGTGGATAATATGCTATTGTAAAGTAATTGTGCTGTATATTAGATCCCCAAACTTACAATCTTTTTAAAGCAAAATTGTACCCTGCTTTGAACTGTATCTCTCCCCACCTCCCCATCCTTGATAACCATTTATTATTAATTATTATTATTAATTTGTTTTTAAAGATGTATTTTTATTTCTGTGTATGTGTGTGCATTCTAGAGCCTGTGGAGGACAGAGGGGAGCTCAGGTCCCCTGAAGTTGGAGTTAGAGGCAGCTGTGAGCCACCATATATTGGTGCTAGGAATGAAAATCACTCAGGTCTTCTGCAAGAGCAGTACATGCTCTTATATGCTGAACTGTCTCTCCAGCCTTGACAGACATCAGTATATTCTGTTTTAGGGAGTCAGTCTTTAAAGATTCCATGATATCCTGAGTATTTGACTTTGACTTTCTCTGTAGAGCTTTTTGTTTGTTTTTGGAAGTACCATACTGTTTCCTATCATGACTGTACCATTTTCTAACCCTATCACTAGTGTATAATTTTCTCTATATCATTGCAAACAATTTTTTCTTTTTATTATAATCATAATATCTCATTTTGTTTTTTAATGTGCACTTCTTTGATTATTGATTTTGAGCACTTTTTCCTATGAAAAAGTGTGTGCATGTTTTTTTTGGTGTGTGCACGTGTGTGCATGTTTGTGTTCATGTAGAGATCACAAGTTGTTTTCCTTGATCACTTCCCATCTTATTTTTTTGTGACAGGGTCTCTTATTCAACCTGGAACTCACTGATCTAACTAGTTCGCGAAGCTAGGGATCCTCTTTTCTTCGTCTCCCCAGGGCTGGGATCATTGCTATGGACAACCATGTCTGGCTTTTTCCTCATGAATGCAGGGGAATACCAACTCAGATCCTCATGATTGGGTGGCTATCTCCCCAGACCTCATTTGTATTTTGTCTTTGGAAAAATGTCTATTTAGGCCATTTTTCCATTTTTAAGTCAAAACATGGTGCTTTTGGTTGATTTATATGAGTTACAGGAAGTTTCTAATAATTGCCTTGAATGAGGGATTTGCTGATGTTTACAAAATGTGCAGAAGGGTTCAAAAGAAGCTAACATTAATAGAGAGTATAAGTCACTGTGCAGATGGGAGGAGACAGTGAAGAAAACAGGCAAGTGATTAGTTTTAAATAGTAGAAGACATTTGCTGAAACCAGAGGGTGAACATGGATACCAATAGAAATATATCACAAAGAAAGGAAATTAAAGTTGTTTTCTTCTGATTTCTTCATTTTTTCTAGTTATTAAGAGAACTGTAATATTCTAAAGAAGATTGGGACATAGGGTAATGTGTAGGAAAAGACTATGGTGAAGATTTGACATCACAATAAGATACACCAGAGTTGCACAGGTAAAGACTCACATGTCATTATATTCCTTAGGTTTGCAAGAAGACAATAGTTCATCTAGTGAGTCGTAGCTGACAAAGTTGGCAGATTACTCTGTGACTCACTGTGGTTCAAGGTTATTAGGATAGGTGTGGGGGAAGTAGAAGATGAAGCCTCAGAGGGTGAAGTAAACGCAGTTGCTAAAGAATGGGTCTTAGGCTGTGGCCAGTAAGAGACACAAGTCTACTTAACCAATTAAGTACAGTGGGAATTTAAGCTCTTCATCATCTCCAAGAATAGGTTTATTTAGTTTGAAAACTAGAAATATGAAAACCTGTAATTAGAGAGGACAATTGTGTGTTTTAAGTACTTATTTGTACGCCTTCTTGTTTTTAGAGTATAGTAATGTGCTTACTCATTTCAATATCTCTAAAGCATAGTACAATAACTAAGTTCTACACAGCAATTGAATCAAGTGAGATTCTTCTTGGGTTTATCGCTAGTTGTGCCTGCCTGGACTACTTCCCTTGTGTATTTTGTTAGCTCCAGGACTATTGCGTATTAACAGCATAGGGGGATTAGAGGCACATTAATAAGGAAAAGTAACTGGGTTTAGAGTTCAAAGAATGGACACAAGATCAAAGTTTCTCCGTTTAAGCCCCTGCTCTGTCAGTTCAATTAAATGCATTGTCTTGTCTCTTTGTCCGAGCTCCTCATCAGAAATGGGTTTCAAACTAAAATATGCTGCAGAAGATTACCATAACTAGAGTAAACACATATTCTCGATGATCTTAAAACTATACCTCGTATGTGGGATTCCACTCAGAAGTTGTTAAGTAAATAAAATAATTAGGATGTTGGAGCCAGGGAGTGAAAGCTCCATAACTGATTAGTATTAGATTAAGCTGAAGGTTTCTTGGAGGTCGACCTGTCAAACTATAGGTATCAGTGATGTGTTTCATCGATTCACTGCTTAGCCTGAGTCTCTTCCTCACTTCCACACATCACTTCTTGTAACAAAACTGCTGACTTAGAATTATACTATTTTATGGAGAACAATATACATATGAGTTAGATGATTTGCCTATAACACACACTTATACTTTAAGATTGAGAAAATTGCACTGTTCATTGGAAATATAAAACTATCAGAAAAGAAAGAGGCAGAGGGAGGGAGGGAGAGAGAGAGAGAGAGAGAGAGAGAGAGAGAGAGAGAGACTGGGAAGAGTTACCTGGCAAGCATCAACACGGCCCTCCAGGAAGCCAGCACACAGCATTCCAGGTTTGATCACACCGCCATATGCCTTTCCACTGTTGCAGGTCTTGTTATCTATAATCTTCACTCTTCCCTTCTGGAGTATGTTAGGACTTTCTCCTGAAGAAACAATATCATATAATTTTTATTTTAATTTATTTAGTTTATTTATTAATTTATTTATTTTTGGTTTTTGGAGACAGGGTTTCTCTGTGTAGCTTTGCACCTTTCCTGGAACTCACTCTGTAGCCCAGGCTGGCCTCGAACTCAGAGATATGCCTGCCTCTGCCTCCTGAGTGCTGGGATTAAAGGTGTGTACCACCACCGCCCAGCTCATATAATTTTTAAAAGAGAATTTAAAAATTGTATTTTTTACATTTGTGTATCTGTTTACTATGTGAGAACGTATGTGTGTGCACATGCATACATGTGCATGTGCATGGGTATGGAGGTCAGAGGTCACCCATGTGTTTTCTCTTTCCACCGTGTGAGTTCTGTGTATAAGCTCACGTTCTTATGCTTGAAGGTAAGTGCATTACCTGATGAGACATGTGGCCAGCCCTCCAAATTGTAATATGTTTTTAGAAACTCAATATTAGTTTCTATGAATTAGCATTTAATTTTAAAATAATATTGCTTTTCAGGCAATATAAAACACACTCTAGTTAAAGCAATATTTATGAACATGCCACATACCAAACTATTGCTGAAAACAATCTCGTTTAGAATTAGTTTGCGTATCATATGTAATAGGATTTTTTCTTTTAAAATGTTTTAGAGTTTTACATTTTCTATGTCTGTTTTAGAAAGTAAACTTAAAAATTTACATGTCAGAAGCATACATTTCATAATCATTTATAAATTTTTATCTAAGCTTACTACTGTGGTTCTAGATCTTAAAATCATTTAGTTTTATTTTCCTCCTTTAAAAATGTATTTTGAGGGGTTGGGGATTTAGCTCAGTGGTAGAGCGCTTGCCTAGCAAGCGCAAGGCCCTGGGTTCGGTCCTCAGCTCTGGGAAAAAAAAATGTATTTTGAATGTATTTTGACACTAACTCTACAGGATTAAGGTCATAGAATGCATATGATAAGTGAGTTTTGTTCAAATATTACCTTCTTGATGAAAGATAAATATTTATTGAGTGATGAATGACATGTAGGAATTAGGTATCCAAATGAAAAGAAATGTATGAAAACTGACATTACGAGGGCATTATGGCAAACAACTCTATGAGATTAAAGTTTCTAAATGAATGATACTGAGCACAGCTTTCAGTACATTGAACATTATGCTTTTCTGAATGATCTGGAGAATGTTTTTCACATTGAGATGTAATTCTGAATGTATTTCTTTTTAATTCCTGAAGGTGGAGTCCTGAAATGTGGAGACATGAGGACCTTACCGTCAGACTTCAACGTTCCCCATCCAGTGACCACCACGTCTGAGTTGGGTGGGAACTTCTGAGTCACTTCCGGTAAACATGCCCTTCGGATATTGCTTGCAAATAATACTGGCGAAGACAGATGCACAACTGCTATGTCATTATCGTGTGCAGGGTAACTGTAGTTCTCATGGATTATAATGTTCTTGATAGTTCGTTGTGCTTGTGGTTTACTTAAAAGAAGCCCAAAACTAACTTTCCAGTCTTTTGGATTTGCATCCCTAAAGGAAATAGATTTATTTATTAAAACTTCTATATATTAGAGCTATAGGAATTAGTCACATAGTCTTTGAAACCTAATTAGGTTATTTGCATTTCCATAGTACTTTTTTTTTGATACAAGGTTTCATTGTGCATCTCTGCCTGGCTAGAACTTACAATGTAGAAGCAAGTTTGAGACTGTCCTTGAACTCACAGAGATCTATCTACCTCTACCTCCTGAGTTTATGCTGCGAATAAAGGTATACACCACTATGGTAAGTTTTCCCTTACCCCCAGAAAAACTGTATATAACAATATTATTTGTACACATTTTGGCAACTATATAAAATGTGCTTTAAAAGATAATCAATAGCTGGGCATGTGAGCCTAGCACTTGAGGGAGAGAGGCAAGAGAATGGTGAACTTGAGGCCACTCTGGGCCACATAGTAAATCTGAGGTCATTCTGAGCTATGCATAGTGAGACCTTAACTTAAAAGTAATTAAAGAGAAAAGACAATTTATAGAAAGTGCATTTTATTTCTTGGCTTGAATAGAAAATACTGAAGGGGATTTAGAAAGGTAAATATGACAGCATAAAATGACAAGATTTAATAAAAAGTAGATGGGGCTGTGAACACAAAGAATTTATGGAAATTATATCATTTAAATCTTTTCATCATTTTACACAACAAATAACATACTTTTGTCTTCCACCTTTAGTTGTTATTTGGTATTTTGTATACTATCATCTGAAAAGTAGTCCCATTGGAACATTGTATACTATCATCTGAAAAGTAGTCCCGTTGGAACATTTTCAAGCTCTCTACTACAGTGCTATCATAAGCAAGGATGGTTTTGAATAGAGTTGACCAAGTGAGAGATGAAATTTTATTTTTATCCATCTCAATGGTAAAGTGCTTGCCTGGCGTGCATGAGACCCTGAGTTCAGTCCCTAGTGCTGAGGAGACAAGGGAGGACAGAGGGGTGGCAATCTCTCGGTGCAATCATATACTCTTTAAAGCAGTCATTATCTCCTCCGGGTGTGGTAGTCCACATGTGTAATCACAACACGTAGTAAGCAGAGGCAGGAGGACTGCAAATTTGTGGTCAGTTCAAGCTGTACAGCCAATGTGAGGCCACTCTGCCATTGAGACCATTTTGCCAACTCACCTTTGCCAATGTTTTGGGGACACTATTGTTGTTAATATTGACGTATTACTGGTGGTTAAGGGAAGGAGTGCTGTCAAGTGTTCTACAATGTACAGGCCAGCTTTCCACAACACACAATTAGATCTAGTCCAAAATGTCAGTATTTCTACTTTTGACAAAATTCTTTGGGAGGACTCCTACTATATTTACTATTTTACTGGTAAATCAGTGAGCAGTTTTGAGGCTGTGCCTCACTGGAGTATTAAGCAGTTGGAGGCACAGTTGCATGATCACACTGATAGGGAGATATTATTAGACTTTTAGTACTTGAGTGCCTTTGATATGTTCACAGGTCATATCTTACCTTATGAAACAGTGAGCGGCAGTGATAAGCCAGTTGTTACTAATCAGAGTGGCTCCACATCGGTGGACACTACTCTGTTGAAGGCTTGCTTGCCAGGGCCATTCCCCTTCCTCAGCATCCTGGCCCCCTGCTACTTTGTGGCCTGAGGGAGTAATTGTGCGTCGTCCACAGCCTGTTCAAAGGAGAGTTCATTAGTGCTGATAATGCTTATGCATGTGTCTTGCTATAGTAAATAAACTACCTATAACATATGTCCCTATTAACTAGTAACTCAGCAAAATCTCACTGTCTTGGAGAAATTCAGATGGATTTACTGCTGATATGATTTCCTGAAAATATATTCCAAATACATTGACATCTCCTCCTCCTGTGCCTATCACTCACATGTACTCTATGTCTGTCTTGTCATACTACGGCTTGAATTATAGGTTTGGTTTTTTGAAGAGACCAATCTTACTACATTGCACAAGGAAATACGTGGTTTTAAACTTTAGTGAAGGCTAGAAAGCAATAGATGCCATGAAAATATTCATATGAAAACATTCCTATGAATGTTATGAGATAGGGTAAACAGAAGTCCTGATACACAGTAGTTAGACAAAAGAAATGGTGTGACGATGGCCAGAACTTCCAAAATCACATGCTTCTGTGAAGTAGGTCTGTACATTATTGCCAGCTTAGAAACATAGAAACAGCTAGACTCTGACATCTTGAAAGTAAATTTGTAGTAATAGTACAGTTCGCTATTCATCAGACTGATCCTGGTTCTCTTGACTATCATAACTTTACACCAATAAAGTGTTGAATTTGTTCTTTAATTTGTCTTCTTTTACTAGAGATCACCATCTCATCTGTAAATACTTTTAAAGATTAGGAATTATGCTTTTTAATAAAAATATGTATTTAGAACCTACCATAGAGAACCTATTATATAAAAGGAACTCAAAGAATATTTGTAGAAATAAAGCCTGTAAAACTTGAAATAAAAATACTTATTACTTCATATGGAGAGTGAAAATAATTCAAAGCATGGATTAAGGCAGTAGCTAGTATTTGGCAATGTTGAAGACACTTTGTATTATTATAAGTGGGTGGGGGCCTGGGGGAGTATCTACAGATATCCAGTGGACAAAGGCCAGAGGTATTGCTAACTACTTTATGATAAAGTAGAGCGCAAAAGAAACAAAGAAGTAGCTGGCCTCAGTGTCAATAGTCTTAAGAGTAAGACACACTAGGCAACAGAATTGACTTGTATCAAGAATAAGAACATTTAGCCAGGCAATGGTGATGCACTCCTTTAATACGAGCACGTGGGAGGCAGAGGCAGGTGGATCTTTGTGAGTTCGAGGCCAGCCTGATCTACAAAATGAGTTCCAGGACAGCTAGAGCTGTGACACAGAGAAACTCTGTCTCAGAAAAAAAATTAAAAAAAGAATATTTAAACATTTAAATGAATTAGAAAATTTAGCTGGTCAGTTGCTTCACAATTGATGCATGAATATAGTGGCTAGATATACTTTGAGATCTTCTTTCCTGAAGGTAGGAAGGCATGAGAAGCATTGGAGAGTCAAGTATACTTTGAAAGGTCCTAACTGACCTTCTGAAACCTTTTGGTTTGCACACTGCTTTTAACACATTTCTAACCTCAGGTTAAAGCATCCTTGAGTTACATAGCTGTGGCTGCCATGTCTAATGAGTACGCTCACATTGACTCATAGAATGTCACTCCCTTCTCTTTTTCTTTCTACTCCCACATCATTGACTCTATAGAGGATAAAGCAACTAATCCAGAACTCAGGGAATGATGGTTCCTCCCTACCCTCCTTTCTGTTTGGGCTACTCCTAAGGAAGTTGGCTTTTACTCAGCTTCCTTCAGAGAGATATAAAAACAAAAGTCCTTCTCTGTGGGATAGGCACCTCCCTAGGAGGCTTGACTTCACTGTTTCTGACCTTACTTGTGATTCTTAATTTCTATCCATTCGTCAACTTCAATTCGAAGCTCCTATTTACTCAGGATTGTTGTGTTCGTTAAGCTTTCAATCACCACCTCTGCAGCCTTACCTTGTTATTATCTCTGCTCAAGTCCTACATGAAACCTTGGAGCTTTATTATATCAAAAGGGAGCATATGGTAAATTTCAAGGATTTAAAGAATACAGTGAGGATTGCTGGCTGAAACTTTCAGAAACATCATGGAACCTACAGCGGGTTTATTGCCATCCTACCCTTTCACTTCATGTACTTTATTGTGTCACACATTGATGCTCCATTCTTTAAATTTATTTTGTTTTTCTGCACACCTTTTGCTTTTTCTTACAAATGTGATTGGAACCCTAGATAGATCAAGTCAAATTCTGAATTCTGATATGAAAGGGTCTTAGTGTTCCAGCCGGGGAGTAGATAAACTGCATGACATCTTTAATACCATTGCTGACAGACCTGAAAAGACTTCTATGAACCTGACAACCTTCCAATTGTGTATTTTCAATTTACAGATAGTGAGGATTTCACGGGAATTATTTGTTTCAAGATGTTTTATTAAGTTACCTGTGGGTTGTTGAATCAAAGTCCATGAAAAAGAAAACCTAAATAGCCTTGTGTTTAAATTTTGTCCAAGTTCCTCCTCAATAACTAAGCAGTGACTAAGGGGTAGTAAGAATAGCCTGGGTCAGTGTCACCTAGCTCTAGAGGGTGAATGCCCTAATCCGGCTCCCACAATCAGTCTCAGTTCCCAGATAAATGCAGTGCTTTCCTTGACAACTTGCTCTGAGTTTCAGCCACTTTGAGGATCATATTTCCTAAGACAAGTAGTGGAGTGGGGGTAGGGGTGGGGGTGAAAACAATGCCTTGCCCAGCAAGGAAGAAGTGCTTATATATAAAGCATATAGCTTTCTGCACACAAATTTAGTTGCTAGGGTCAGAATTCCAGAGAGAGTTCCTAGGCCTGGGATTCTTATAGGTGAAACAGAAAACACAAAGAGCTGACATATACTGAATACTAGCTGTCAGCACGTATACTCTGGTAAGTAATTTATTTCTATTACCTTATTTCATCTTCACACTAATTTGAAACTAAGGCTTTGGAAAGTTAAGAAACTTATGCCAAGTCTTCCCTCTAGAATTTGGCAGATCCGAAACTCCAAATGCACATGTAGCTGATTTTAGATTCTAAGTTCTTAATTACCACTGCTTGTCCCTAAATCCTCCCTGCCCTTATGGCATGTGATTATGCTCCTCATTTTAAATCCATGATATCAGCCCGTTTAAGAGCAACTACAGTAACATTCACACACATTTCAGGAAGTCAGGCAGGCTTATTACACCTCAACTGCAGGTCTTCTTGGCATTCTAAGGATGAATTTTTGATGGAAAATAGCTTTGTTGATAAACTTACACATGTTGAGAAGATCTTCTGCTATAGGCATGGCAATGTCTAAAAGTCAAGAAAATGAAAATATTTACATTTATAAACACATTTTATTCTTAACATTGTTAATTAAGTTGTTTTTTTTGCAAATATCCTGTAAACATTTTTATCTATCTTGATTGCCAGTTCTGTTCATAAATTAACACAGAGAAAAATGAAATATTTATACTTATTTTTTAAAATACAAAAGTTCCCCACTATAATTTATTTGTAAAGCAGTTTTGAAATGTCCTGAAATGTATGAGAAATAGTGACATTCCACCAAGTCCAAGAACACACCTTAACAAATAATCCTAGTAACTAGAATGTTGTTACTTTTACTACACTTTTAAAATTAAAATTAATTTTTTGGTAAACATATAGAGAGATGGGTTTCACTTTGATTTTTTTCATACACATATAGTTATACTTTGTTCTTATTGCCTCTCAATCTTCTGGATGCCTCTCCTCTTCTCCCTTACTCCTTAACATTGGCCTCATTTCTGCTTTCATGACACATGCTCCGTTACCCTTTCTTGTTCCTACCTCTTCATCCCTTTAGACCTCTTTCTCTTCTTTCATAACTTGCCCTGATGGTCAATACACACACACACACACACACACACACACACACACACACACACACACACACAGAGGCAAGGCACACACAGGCACACACACACACACACGTGCACAAATGTGTGCATGCACACTTTCAATCAAGGTTCTACAAATGAGAGAAAATGTGTATTTGTCTTTCTGAGTCTGGCTTATTTCGCTTGACATGATAATCTCTAGTTGTGTCTATTTTCCTGCCAATGTTATAATGTTACTCTTCTTTACAGATGAACAAAATTCCATCTTACATAGGTTCCACACTTTCATTTTCTAGTCACCCATTGATGAATACCTAGGCTGGTCCATAGCTTGGCTAATGTGGACTGTGCTGTAGTACACATAGATGTGCTGACTTCGGATCCTTTAGATGTGTGTTCAGGAGTGGAGCAGCTTGGTCAGGTAGTAGCTCTGGTTTTAGTTTTAGTGGTTCTATTTGTGTTAAGTGCCTTTTACTATATTTTAAAATTTATGTTCTTTTTGTGCTATGGTTCAATTGTTTGCCATCCCACTTCCCATCTATTTTGGATCAAAATAATTTAACTGGGCAATGAGGCATAGTTTAAATTTTTCCACTCATTTCTGTATGGATAAATCCTTTTAGAGATTTGGGAAGAAATCATTTATAACAGATAGTTTTGCTATGCAGCCCATTTGTGAACAGAGTCACAAATTTGCTCAACTGATGTGGGGGAAGTATGTTGAAAGAGTAAACAAATGAGTTATGCTTCAAATATCATGTGTAGAAAGCTGTCAGTTCACTAGATAGTTCTGCTGAAGAGTTCTAAAAGGCAATATCAACTGCAGTATGAGGTAAACACTATAAATGTCCAGGTTGATTCATTTTATGTTCTTGATTTCTATAAATCAAGGAAAAAGTATCCAGTTCTCCATATCAATTACAGTTACAGTTGTACATTTTGTTGCACAGTAAACCAGGGAGATGAAAGAATCCTTTCCCAGACATTGACCTGTCTAAACAAAAGGCAAGGGCACTTAGCAGTCAGCTGGGCTAGAGAAGAATGGGGCTACACCTACTCAAAGGGAAATCTACCATAGTTTCATATAGCATTTACTGTTGCTTTACAGAGGCTATTTTTCATTTGATATGATATGTCTAGTTTAGTTTTGAATTTTTACACTTGGTAACTTCTATCAAATCAGATTTAGATCTTTAGAAACAAATGTTTAAATGGACTGAACAAATCTTGTTCTACACTCAAAGAACTAATAGTTTTAAAACTCCATGTTATTCATATAAGTTTCTTCCTTTCTTGAAGTTTTCTTTATTAATATATTAATTTCTAAAAAAAGTGTCTTGGACTTGTAGTTTGCTTTTAAAGGTTGTGCTCTTCCATAGCTCAATGGAATAGCACTTGGGTATGTAGAAGACAAGCTACAATGAATTGAGAAACAACTTGAGTCATTTTCCTCTCAGATTGAGTCACAGCTGTGGCTATCTGTATTTTCCGCCATTTAAGTCTCCTGGCTCACACTCAGAGGTTAGAAATCTTGTGGATTGGCCTCATAATCACAAATTCAACAGTGTAACCTAAGAGACTCTGTTTACAGTGTGGTATATTAAGGAAGTGACAGAAAACAATAGCTTGGTCTCTGCCAAGGAGAAGATGGATCAAAGGACACAAAGA